>JAJAGP010003290.1:0-78302 GCA_025084515.1 Ancistrus triradiatus | reverse complement strand
ACTTTTTTTGTATTAAAAACACTTTTCTTTTATTGGTCGGATGAAATATGCTAATTTTGTGAGAATTTTGGGTTTTCATTAGCTGTATGCCAAAATTATCAGTATTAAAACAATAAAAGACTTGAAATATTTCAGTTGGTGTGCAATGAATCTAAAATATATGAAAGTTTAATTTTTATCATTACATTACAGAAAAGGATTAACTTTATCACAATATGCTAATTTTTTGAGAAGGACCAGTATATGTGCCATTTAATGCTGTTTTTACTTTCTGTGAAACAGGTCATTGACCGAAATTGTTGTTGGCCAGACATTACCATAGTCACATAGTCTTTTTATGCTATAGTAATGTAAACATAAAGAAAACTGCATGCAAACGATACGTAAATGTGTCAGGGACACCACTGAAAACGCGTGGAAGCCTAAATTGTTCTACATACTGTGGTAGCCTAGCGGTTATGGTACTGGACTATGGAAAAAGGTCCAGGGTTCAAAGCCCACCTCTGCCAAGCTGCCTCTGTTGTGTCCTTGAGCAAGGCCCTTAACCCACAATTGCTTGGATTGTAAGTTTGTACCAATTGTAAGTCACTCTGGATAAGGGCGTCTGCTAAATGCTGTAAATGTAAATGTCACAACTTCAGTTATTTGATGGATTTATTCTTCTTTGGCTCTTATTGCGCTTTACATTCATCAAATCCACCTATGAAACGTACAGAACAAGCGCCTTCTTATTCCTACCCAGCAGATACACGTTAAACCTTTTTTTAATTTGACCAGCTGCTTATGGCTGCAACATCCAAAAAGACATATTTTTATTTATTTTATAATAAGTTATAATTGTTAAGACCAACCTTGATTGGATGGTTTTTAAACAACACTTGCACTTGTAGTTTACATACTAAAATATGGCAATATAAACTATATCAATATGTAAAACTGTCATTTTATTACAGTTTGGTTAGCCCAACTGATAATTTCAGAACTTTGAACAATACGTTAAATAGATTATTTACTCACTCACCTGTTATAACTGCCCGATCCAATTAAAGGGGCACAAGGGGAGAACATGTAAACTCCACACCGGCAGCCAGCCAGGACACAAACTCAGGTCTGTGGGACGACAGCACTCACCTGAACTGCTTATAGAAAATGCACGTCATATACATGTTTCTGAACTCACCCATAATACTGTGGATTATGGTCATTAGATTATTTTACCGCTGCTTTAACTCTGATTTCCTGCAACACAATCCAACATGATTTTAAGCTGCCTTTCCTTTTAATTACCAGCACATGAGGGTTGTGTTTTGTCTGAGATTTTCATTTGTTTTCCTTTCATTCTGTCTCACAGGAAAGTGTTTTGACTGGAGTCAGATCTAAAGCCTGTTTAGTGTTTTTTCAGCAGGTTGTGTAACTGCATGAATGTATCGTCTGTCTCAGATAATTAACCTTTCTTTATTTTAAGCTTGTTTACCTTCCTAACTTCTGGACCGGATTTCGTTTTATGTGCTCCATGTAAAATTAATGTTGACCTTTCTCCGTAGCTCTATATGGGTTTGATTGATGCTCTCTCTAGACGCCTAGTTTCGTGTTTATTTAATAAAGCTCCTGTTTACTCATGAAGGCAGGAGGTTCGCTCGGTAAGAATGTGTTTCCTACGTCCATCGTTCATTTTGAAATGTAATTTTCCTTCCGGTGAGAATGACCACTGCGACTTGGGTCAGCAGGTGGAATATTTATTGTGTTCAGAGGTTTTCTATCTGGGATAGGACTACAGTTCGATTGGACCTGAGTGGTAGTATGTCCATTTTTATTTCATGCTTTATGTAGAAGTTGTAGGTTTGGAGGTATATTATTTATTGTTATTTTATTATTTCGTCATTTAGCAGATGCCATTATTAACTGCCCTTAGTTATACATAATATATAATAAACTTAGTTTATTTCTTACATATATCATCTTTCTGAGTCCCTTTTTGACTCTTGGTCCTCCAAAGGTTTCTTCCTTATAATGTATATTTATAAGGTCGTTGGGCTTAGATTATTGTAAAGCTGCTTTTCGATAATGTTTCACTGTACAAAATGATGTAGAAATAAAATTGACTTTGACGTTTCCCATATCCTTAAACACTTAAAACTGGAACAGTCTTACAATCCAAGCAATCGTGGGTCAAGAGCCTTGCTCAAGGACCCAACAGTGGTAGATTGGCAGAGGTAGGATTTGAACCCTGGACCTTCTGGACCACAGTCACTTGTTTGCTCTGAAATACTGTTGATGTTACCACCTGGTCAAAACTATGTGGACACCAAGCGATTAGACTAGACGGGACCCCATACAATTTGTATTCAAATTTTATGCAGCGGTGAAATGTTTAGCAAATTGCCAACGTTATTCATTAATCTTGGTGGAATTCAATAAGTTAGTGAATCAAATGATCACATGTATGTCTGCAATATCAAACTTTGTTTGTTAAACTCAAACGCATGTGGAGTTTTTGTTTTGAAGCTCTCAATATAGATCTTAATGCCCAACCGATCAGCTTTCATTCTCATTAACGTCCAAGGTTTTAGGAGCTGTAATAGGAAATAAAAATCAATGTTATATAGTAATTCACATCTGAGTGACAGAAAACTGGTACGAGCGAACTTGTGGCTCTCGCTGACAGAAAAGAGAATTCAAGCCCTAAAGCAAGTTAACGTTCCTATCATTTTTGTTTTCAGAAAGTGTTCAAAGTTTTATAGTAGATACAAAGATAAGCTGTAAGCTGTGAGTTAAGTTATTTCTGCCAAAATGTTTGCAATGAAACACTTTCTTTTGGTCTTTATTTGTGTGGGCTTAGGGGCAGCTTTTCTTAGATACTCGTAGGGGGGCTCCAAGGAAAAAGGCTGGGAAGCACCGATCTAACAGATGAATTGCTACCATAGTGGCTGCCTACTGGAGAACATGGCGCCAACTGTGCAGTTAGTAGTAGTGGTTTGGGGCCATTAATTATGTGAATCTAGTAACGGAAAAGGTGAATTTTCCCGTATACAGTAACATACCAGAAAATACTATCTTTCTAACCTTCCACGATGATGCACAAGAGAAGTCCATGAAGAAAGCGTTGCTGTGGATGTTTGGTATGGAAGCACTTGACGTTTACCCACATACTTCAGGCTATATTGTTCAACTGCTGCAGGTTATTACAACTGAAGCAGCGCTCTCTAGAAAGGAATCTGTGCTCTTCCACATGCCTCTGAGTGCTCGTGTCACTGAACATTAGCATGCCGTCAGTCTTTGAGCTATAAATAGCACTGCGTGTAGGAGATGCTCAGATTTAGACTCCAAAAATATGCCATACTACACATTCCTATGAAAATACACTGAGTATGTTTTTACAGAACAACAAACTAGACTTTTTGCTTGAAAAAGATGAGAGGTTTGTAATTTTCATCATAGCTACACTTCAACTATGAGAGACAAAATGAGAAACAAAATCCAGGAAATCACATTGTAGAATTTTTAAAGAATTTAATTGTAAGTCATGGTGGAAAATAAGTATTTGGTCAATAACAAAAGTTCAACTCAATACTTTGTAACATGACCTTTGTTGGCAATGACAGAGGTCAAACATTTCCTGTAAGTCTTCACCAGGTTGGCACACACTGTAGCTGGTATTTTGGCCCATTCCTCCATGCAGATTTCCCGCTAGAGCAGTGATGTTTTGGGGGGCAACACGGACTTTCCCAAACTCACTCCACAAATTTTCTATGGGGTTGAGGTCGGAGACTGGCTAGCCACTCCAGGACCTTGAAATGCTTTTTTACGGAGCCCCACTCCTTTCCCGTTGCCCGAGCAGTGTGTTTGGGATCATTGTCATGCCTGGAAGTTCCAGTCCACGTTCCATCTCCAATGCTCTCAGCTGATGGAAGGACCGTTTTTTGGCTTAAAATCTCCACGAAATAGATGGCCCCCGTTCATTTCTTCCCTTAACACGGATCAGTTTGTTCTGTCCCCTCTGCAGAGAAAAACAGGAAAACAGCCCCAAAGGCATGATTCGTTTCCACCTCCCACCCCCATGCTTCACAGTAGGATGTTCTGGGATGCAACTCAGCATTTTTCCTTCCCCTCCAAACACGGCAAGTTTGAGTTTTTTTATAACCAAAAAGTTCTAATTTTGGTTTTCATCTGACCATGGATCCTTCTTTCCCAAGTCCTCTTCTGGATCATCCATATGCGTCTCTGGCAAACTTCCAGACGGGCCTGGGACATGTACGGCTTAAGCAGGTGAGACACGCCTGGCACTGCAGGTCCCCTTCTTCGCCGTAGTGTTGTTTACTGAATGGTAGCCTTTGTTACGTTGGTCCACAGCTCTCTGCAGGTCATTCCTCAGGTTTCCTCCATGTAGTTCTGGGAAAATTTTGCTCACCGTTCTCATGATCATTTTGACCCCCACGGGATGAGATCCTTGCGTGGGGGCCCCAGGAATTTGAGGGAGATTATCAGTGGACTTGTATGTCTTCCATTTTCTTACAATTGGCTCCCACAGTTGAGTTTTTTATTATGCACACCACCTGCTTTTGCCTATTGTAGATGCACTCTCCCCCAGCCTGGTGCAGGGTCTACTACAATTTCTTCCTGGTGTCCTTCGACAGCTCTTTGGTCTTGGGATTATGGTGTGTAGTTTTGGAAAGTCTGACTGGTTTGAGGCTCGGGACAGGTGTCTTTTATATACAGATAACAAGGTCCAAAAAGGGCCTGCCATTAAATTTACAGGTAAACAGTGGAGGACAAGAAGAAGCTTCTTAAATAAGAAGTTTACAGATCTGTGAGAGCCAGAAAAATCCTGCTTGTTTGTGGGTGACCAAATCCAATACTTATTTTCCACCATGATTTACAATTAAATTCTTTTAAAAAATGTACATTTTTGTTTCTCATAGTTGAGGTGTACCTATAATGAAAATCACAGACCTCTCTCATCTTTCTAAGTAGGAGAACTTGCACAATCAGTGGCTGCTCAACCGTTAGAGTAGTATGCTCTTTCAGTACACTAATGTGCAGTGTTATGAATGGTTTAGCGTGTGTTTAACAGTTTTGGTTTCCCCTCATGTTTTCAGCAGTATCTCAGTATTATCAGATGCAATTACGTATCGTTTGCACACAGTTTTCTTGTGAAAATACCCTTTATATTTACATTACAGTCCATTTCGGTCAACAACCCATTTCACAGAACATAATGCCGTTGTTAAACTGTGCATACCTGTACGTCATTGAACCAAAAACTTTTGCGTAGGACCTATAGGTGTTCAGTATTTTCATGTCATTTAGCCCTGCAAGTCCAGAATAACCCACCAGTAACCCCAGAGGTAACCCATGACCACAGTAAAGCATCGTTTCCAGGCAGCCTATAGCTATTTACGTTTCATTATGACTAGAATAAATGCGTCACACTGTGGTGAAGTCAGCAGCAGAGCTGGCAGTGCTCTGAAAACGCCGTGATGACGCCATTCATCACTTGCCAATCATCTGGTCGCTATGGAAACTGAGATGCGCCTAATCCAACGGACAGCGGAGTCTGGATGAGCGCAAACGGAGCTTCTCTCACATACTGAAGCGCAGAGAACTCGGGCAGCTTCGGGATACAGGTAAGAAATCTATGTATCTCAGTAATGCTTCTTTCTTTTAAATGCATTTCTTAAACATAAAGCACAAATTTAACTCTGGTTCAGAAAGTAAACCATCAGTTTACTTCTGCAAAGAAGCAGATGCCTGTGCATAAAATGAAGTCTTTTGAATGATTGCGTGTCTTGAATAGATGAGGAGAAATGTTTGGGTGAACTTTTGTTTTTCCCACATTTAATACTGAATTAGGCTGCAGGTCCTTCGCACACAGAGGGAAATGGAGAGTAACTATGTGTGTGTTCGCAAAATATACTATTATATACTACTAATTTGAACAGTACCCAGAGTTGCCGGTTTTTCATGCAGTTTGATGCACCAGCACAGATTTTGCTCGAGTTAGTACCAGCATGACCGATTGTTGTGTTCTTGCGTTGTTTTCCTCCTCAAATGTGCAAGAACTGGCTTGCTTAAATTGCCCCAAGCTGTGAATGAATGCGAGTGTGTAATGCTCTGCAATGAAACAGTGTAAGGATGTGTTCATGCCTTGTGCCCAGTGTTTAGGGAACATGCTCCAGACTCTGCATAATACATTGTTTAGAGTTTACTGAAAAAGTGAGCAAAACAAAAAGCTGGTATCATTTTGCAGCTATTATTATTGAGTGCATACATTAAGGTTGGCATATACCCACAAACTGCAGAGTAAAGCACTAAGGAACACTGGGCTGCATGGTTGGCACACCATACACTACACATTACGGTTGGCAGAACATTAACAGATTAAATATTCAAAGATAGAAGCAATAACTTAACCCAGAGCAATAACAAACCTGCAATGGCAGCTCGATCTCTATTTAGTATGACTTGTCCATGTTTCAGCTTTTACTGGCTGATATCAGTAGTGTGACTCTACTTTTAAGTCGTATGTCAACTTTTAGCAGTAAATGCACTGAGCCTGTACTAAAACTTGAGGTCTACACTCAACTAGCTACAGCTAAGGACCATTTACAACCAACACCATGGTTGTCAACCTGGGTTCCATGCCCGCATCAGAGGGGCACTTAAATGACAGGGGGTGTGTGAGGCTTCATCTGCTCCTAGGTGCTCTGAGTTTGCAAAAATACAATTTGAACATGTTAAATAAATTTTAAAGAACACTCAATGGTTTAAAAAAATATGTTTATAAAAGGACTTTAAAGGATTGGGGAAGGGTGGAAAGCTATAAAAGAAACCAGAAAGAAAAGGAAAACAACTTAAAATATGTTAAAAAGAACACCTGTATAGTACTGACGTCCTTCACACCAACTCAGAAACTGATGGATCTCGATGCGTAAAATTTTTAATCGGACTAATTTCTCAGGCTGACCAACCAGAGCTCTGTTGTCAGGCAGAACAGATCATCCTGCTAGTCGCAGAGCACAAGAGCAACATGCTGACTCTAAAATGTTGAGGCTAAAGATAATGTATAGTGGAGCACAGCTGAAAGGCTGAAGAATGACGGAGAGTACCTCGGTAACTGTACAGTATATTGTATTACACTGAACAAAAGACAAAGTTCAGTACGATATGACCTTTCCTTTTGATTGTTTTACAGATATTTGGAAGATCTGCCCCCTTAAAATAATTGTTTCATGTTTTGAATAAGTTTCACCCTTTGTTCCGTCTTCCCAATGGCGACAGAGGATGCAGAATTTCAGGAGAAGTCAGGCTTGAGAAGAAAACTAACAGGCCCACCAAGGCTTCTCTTGGGCAAATCCAGGTCTCCAGTTCAGAAAGAGAAGTTTTCAGATGCAAGAAAGTCGAGGCTTGACAAAAATACCGATGGGACAATGGATGTGGCGCAAGTGGATCAAGGCAATGATGAAGCTGGTGCTCAACCGCAGGAGATACTGGCTCATGGCTCTGATACAGCTCTTGCTGAAGATGGAGATGAAATCCAGACAGAACTGGGTTTAGAGCCAAACTCAAGACAGGATGACAAGAAGAAGGTGAGAAGAAGCAATGCGAGACTGAGGATTCGAAAGATTTTCTCACCTGCCTTCATGTGCATTAGGAGAAACAAAACAGAGTCCAGCCTTCACAATGTTCAAGCTAATAATAATAAACATTACTCTCACGGTGTGACTCAAGGGTGTGAACGAGGTACCAGAAAGTTCTGCTCGAGATTGTGGCCCATCTTCAAGAAACGTTCGTCCAGAGGAAAACAACAAGGACAGTGTGGTGAAACTTTTAATGAGATCCCTCCAGCAACAAGCGACCAGTTTGTGAGGACTGTGGATGACCCTGAAACATCTGGACATGATGCTCAAGAGCAGTTGAACGAGTCGAGCATGACCCAAGAGCATTTGAACCATGACCTGAACAGCAAGGACGAGGGGACAGAGATCATTATGTTGAGCGCAGACGTTAGCGTTGACTTACATGCCAAGGAAGATGCTTGGGAATCCAATCTTTTATGTGTCACAAATGAAGAAGAACCTCCAGATAGAGATCCATCACACTCACAGTCAACATGTCTTGAAGAATCAAATTCAAACGCCGGAACATCCTCAAAGTACACCATTACCGAAGTTGTAGACCTTGATAATACTGTACCATGTCCACACCATTGTAAGCCGGTCATCACTATAGAAGATACCTCAGATGAAGAAAACCATGAACTTTTTGAGAATCCTCAATGTATTTCTCTGGCAGCACTTCTTTCACTAAATGGTCCATGCTATGACTCTAAGACTAAGGACACATTAAAGACTTTGGACCAAAATGATTTTTCAGAGCTCGTGCTCATGCAGACGGCCTTGTCTTTGGTCCAAACAGCTATTAGAAGTGCAGTAGAACAGCTTTCAGCCGAAGGTCATCAGATAAATCAGGAACGTTCCTAAAGACAATTACAAGGCAATTTAAGTGACATCAGACGATTGGTGGCACGGCGGCCCGGTGGTTAGGGCTGTCTCCTCATGGCCATAGACCCGGGTTTGAGCCCCATCCCGGCTGCTGCCTGAGTGGAGTTTGTATGTTCTTTTCGTGCCTTTGTAGGTTTCCTCTGGGCATGCCATAGGTTAATTGGCATCTCTAAAATGAGTGTCCCAGTGTGAGTATGTACCCTGCAATGGACTGGCTCCCTGTCTCGGGTTCTGCCAGGTAATACCCCAAAACCAGGCACAACCTCGAATTGGACAAAACAGATTTTCTGAAGGGCAGCACGGTGGCTTGGTGGATAGCACTGCCGCCTCAGAGCACAGGGCATGATCGATTACCCCTCTAGGCTCGTTCCTGCCTTGTGCCTGATACCACATTCTAGGCTCCAGCTCCTACGATGCAGTCCAGGATTAAGCAGATAAGAAAATGGATGAATGACGATGTCTGGCTTAGACACCTCAGAAGATCTGAACAGAAAATGGTAGTGAATACCAGTGACAATTAGCCTAAACCCAATGTCCAGTAGTCTGCACTTTCAACCTCCTGAGGAGTTTAAGATGTCAACCAATGTGCAGGATGGCAGGCCAATGATTGAATCAATGCCTCTACTTCTTCAAAGTGATTTACACTGGCCATATGGGGTGGGACCGGCTCTGTGGTAAAGTCTCTGGACTATTAATCAGAAGGCTGTGAGTTCAAATGCCAACCAATGCTGGGCACTTAATTAAAACAGTTAAATTTACATGTATGTCATTTTAGCAGACATTTATCCAGAGCGACTTACAACTGATACAGTCTTACTATCCAGGCAATTGTGGGTGAAATACCTTGGTCAAGGCCCTGACAGTGTCAGATTGGAAGATTAGTTCAATAATAAGTCGTTCTGGATAAGCGTGTCTGCTAATGGCTCTAAATGCAGCATTGTTGCAGTTGTGATGGAGTCTTATATGAGAAAACGTATAGTAGATATAGATCTTCCACCATATGGACGTGTTGGAGTCCTGACATTGTTTTAGACTCAAACGGTTTCTTAAAGTTTACTGTGGCCAATGAGAAAGTTGTACCTCCGTATCAGAACTGTTTCTGTACATTTCTACCAGTTGAGCCTAAATTCTGTTATTTTTTGTAACTAAAAGAACTCAAAATTGAAGTAGTTTTGAAGTGATTCATAAGTGTTCGATAGGGGAACGCTCGTGCACATGCGCAGACTGAAAACACGGATTATAGTCAAATAACTGGTATACGTGCAATGAGTAATCTGATTATTGCAGAAGTCTAACTATGATCAGATTATTAAGTGCATGTAAACAAACTCAGTGATGTTTACATTGGTGTGTCTTCTCAAATTCACGTCCACATGAATGGCCAAACCCAGGGTCCCCCAGAGTTACATTACCTAGTGCATCACACTCTCTCCCTCGTCTTCTTCCCAAGAGTCATCCTGGTGCTATCTCTTCCAGGTACACATGAAGTAAACGAAAATAGGACATCTTAAACCAGAGGACCTTCCATTGCTCCAAGGTCCAGTTCTGTAGTTTGCCAATTGTATGTGCATTAGGTGGTAAACAGGGGTGAGCTCTCTGACCAGGCTAGCAGTCAATGATCTCTCACCAAGAGGTACACTCCCCAAAACTAGCCTCTGAGAGCCTTTTTTTATGGCAGCGGGGGAAGCACTTTAACTCCCTCTTGTGTCAAGACCCAGTGTCTAATCCGACCAGACCTGTAACCATTTCTATCAGTTATTTTTTTTGTCCATGAGTATGTTAATGAAATGTTATATTAAAAAACAAAAACTCTGTTTGCTAAAGTATTCCTACTCACAAAATGTTCATGATCTGACCAGATTAACAAAAAAGTTATAAAAGAGAGGGTTAAGCCAAGAATGTCTATCCCCCATCGCTCATCCTTTATTTAGTGTGTTATTGATGTGTTTTTCATGCATGCTTTCACTTTATAAGAAGTTTATAATATTTGTTAAGTTTTGCGTTATTTGTATTGATGTGTATTGAATGTATTGAAGATTTATCATTGAACCTTTGCAGAATGTGATGAGTTAATAAATATCATAATGATAATAGTGTCTGTCCATCGCTAATCAAAATCAAAATAAGCATTGACTCAATCCAAGTCGGGTGTGCTTTTTGTTTTTCCAAGTCTGTTTTTTAATTATGTCTCCATCAGTGGTATTTTTAGCCAGATTGTGACATTATCTTACTGTATCCTAGTTTCTATAGCAATGATAACCCACGTTTTGCAGCTACACGACCACATGGAGCAACCTTATCTCCTGTGCAAATACAGCATGTAGACAATAAAATAAGCCCCAGCGTTAGACTGCATCAGTCCTGGTTTGTGTTACGATGAACTTTGCGCCCGCAGGAGTCCATTCGAGGTATTGTTTTGAATAAATGCAAATGTGCGGTGAGAGCAGGCGGGGAATGAAGCCATTTCTCTTCCTGTGGACTCGGCTTTTATTTAAATCTAGACCATGTATTTAAATGCTTAACGCTCTGAGGCGAATGCTCAGGGTCACAGTGCCTTCTGGAAATGTTCGCTTAAAATCACAAATGTATTGTCCTGAATTAGGAGTGAATTGCAAGAGCACTGTTTACCTCAGCAGGGCTGATTAATAAATCCCTCACGCTAAACTTTCAGGACAGAGGACTGAGGCTGATTGTTTATTACTTATATTTAATGTTGTATCTGTGTCAAGGGCTATACAGTATTCACGACAACCACAAGGGGTGCCATTGAATGGCCATTAAAACTGAAGAGCGGTGTTAATTCTACCACAGAGTGACAATATTGCTCGATAATCACACTCCGACCGAAGCTCTTCTAGTAGTACTCTGCCACATACACATGAGTTTAATAAATCTACTGGCTTCGACAACGTGTCTTTTTACATTTGGAAGACCTGACAAGGATTTGGATGAGCTGGAAAGGCAGTAAATCACACATCCTGGGCTCTTAATGGATTCACAGCTCGACTGAAGGGCAGCCACACCAGTTTTAGTAGAGTTAGGTTGGTTCTGTCATCTCCGTTTTTTTTTATTTTCTTCAAGACATCTTCGCTGATGTTAAAGTTGGCGTCTTTCATTAAACACCATCCACAGCTGATTGGAGTTTCGTTCATGGTCCAGCTCCTAAAGCAATGAAGCTCTATTACTCTCCCTTTACATTTCAGACTGATAAGATTAACATTAAGAGCTTCATCTTCCAATTTTATCACAATCAAGTAACGAAAACTATTGTGGGATCCTAGACGTTGGTTATAACACCAGGATCTCTTTCTGATTGTCTTCTGTTTGTAGAATAGTGTGTCTTAGTAACAGCCTGCCTTATAATTCGGACTATTTTGTTTTGCATAATGTTAGATATTGGCACACCAGTGGCAATATCTCACATCATAGCACTCCCTCTCGTGCATTATTGCTTAAATAAACTAAACAAACAAACTGTCACAAATAGGTCAAAATCTATGCAATTACTTCAGGCATTATTACTGAATGCAGTCAGTTATTGAAAATGATATTTATTTTTTAAAAATAAGATCACAGTCATCACACATATCACTGACACTGACAAAATAAGTCATAAAGTGTCTAAGAGAAAATGCAGCTTACGAGTCACAGACTAGCACAGACTTTAGCTTTTCACTGGTTTTGACTTCACCTCATCACAGTACACTGACCTTCTCACACTAACCTCCGGACCCTAGACTCTGTTTGAGCGCTCAATAAATACAAGCGAAAATGTATTCTTTAAAATGTATCACCTCTATTGCTGACAATTCCATTAGAGGCTGAAAGGTCAGGTCTGATTATGTAGCACATACTTTTCCACCAGGACTGATGACAGGTGACCTTTAACACCGGTGATGTTACTGCACATGCCTTGTACATCAAGTCATTATGCAAAGTGGCAAAAGTGGTGTTTTGTGGCTTTGGGTTCAGATCATCCAACCTATATTACAGAAGGTACGAAGACCCATTTTTATTACATTACTCCAACTGTACAGGCTTCTTTAATGCACTGAGCAAAATCAGGCACTGTACTACTATGGTAACATCACCATGTACTGTGAAGGACATCAAATAAATCTGAGCAAATCAAACTTCTGGATTACATGTCACCATCCCGTGAGCTTCATCAATTCTATAGAATAAACGAAGGTCCTTCTTGATTTATGTTGAAATGATCGATTAAAGAATGCTGTATTTTTTAATTCAATACAAACCAGGTTTGGCTCTGCAACACCTGAAGTACTTCGAGTTTCAGCTTTCTTGGGTTCATGGCCAAAATATTCTCCTTGTAATAGCCAGTGTTAGGGGTAACAAAAGAAACACATGACAGTAAACAAATGACTTTTCCTGTAACAAATAACATTACTGTTTAAATTCTTGTGATCACATTACAGTTACCGATTAATAAAGCAATAAGTTTTTTTTTATTATTCTGAAATCATTTACATCACATGATTGCCAATGATTGATGATGGAAGAAACAATTCTTTCTGAGCTTTAGTGACATCTGCTGGCCAGAATTGTGCAACTGCCTTGGGAAAATCCGAAAACAATTGGATCAATTAAAATTTGTACTGTAAATATATAGTGCATTTTGCTTTGCTGGTCACACAAGCCAATCAATGCTGTGAATCCACGAGCAGAGGCAGGAGTTAAAGACCAGAAGTCCGTCATTCACACTTTTGAAGGAAGTGTCTTTGAAGGAAGGCTAATTTTGTAGGGGAAACACTGACTGGAAAGACACCAAAAAACCTGAATAAATTTCCATTAATGCTGAGCCACAAAGCCATCTTGGATCATACTATTGACCTTTGTGAGGCAAGGGAGGGCCCGCTGTATTTTTGGTGTTTAAAATATACTTTCTATGGTTTTAGAATTTTTTCAGCTAATCAGATACAAACTTTCATTAATAAAAAACAGCAACAACTAAAAACAACTCATTATTTTGAAGGTGCTGGGATTCAATTTAGGAGTGTCCACAGAAAGTAATGTGGACATTAAATGGCACATACCTGTATTGCTTTTATAGTGTTACTTAAAATTTAATTATTACAGTAATCCCCATTGCATTTTATATCTCAAGAAGAACTTAGTAATTTGTAATGGATTACTTTTTCTGAGTAACTACCCCAACACTAGTAATAATAAGAACAACTCCATCCACCAGAGGGAAGCACAGGCACTCTGAATGGTAATTAGCACAAAGAATGATTAAAAAAGGAAACTAATAAAGAAAGAAAAGCTTCCTTCTTGTTTCTTGAGGAGTCCCAGTAGGGTGAGTATTAGTCTGTTAGTTCATAGCATTTTGATACATTTAGCCCATTGATTCTCCAAGTTTCCAGACGTTTATCCCATTATTACAGAGGATTATAAGTTTCTTAGTCCATTGGTTCATGTGGTTTCAAGAGACTTAGCCCATAGGCTCACAGGATTCAGAAGCACTTAGCTCATAGTTTCACAGGGTTTTGAGACACTGCATTATTATACGAGTTTTGAGACACTTAGCCCATTGGTTTGTGTCTCAAAAACCGTGTGAAACTGTTGTTTCACAGGGTTTCAAGGTACTCTAGACTGTTGGTTTATGGGGCTTCATGGCAGTTAGCCTATTAGTTCTTGTGTTTTTGAGACGTTTACTCTGCTGGTTTATGGAGTTTCAATACCCTTAGCCCATTGGTGTATGGGGTCTCAATGCTGAGCCTGTTGGTTTATGGGATTTTGAGATGTTTAGTCTGTTGATTTATGTGGATTTGAGGTCCTTAGCCTGTTGGTTGATGGGATTTAAGTCACATTAACTCATTTGTTCATAGGGTTTGGAGACACCAGCAGACACCCTATTTTGGGCAAGTACTCGCATCAGTTCCTTTGAGTATCTCAAATTTGCTGTGCACTTGGGTCCATAGTCAGTTAATACTGATCTCTGGAAGCACACAGTGGCAGCATTTTTAAATACAGATGCATTAAATCCAGTACAGCCATGCAAGAGACTTAATGAAGCTATCAGTGGCCTTCTACATGACTCTACCGTAGGATTCCACATTTCTGCCCTGCTCTAATGTAAATGGTGTTATTGTGAAGTGACAGCATGCAGGAGCAACTACTACAATGCTGAAGTTTGTAAAAGAAAGTCCTAAGTAGACAACAACTACCTCTGGAAGCAATATCAGCCCAAGACCTGTCTGTCTGGAACTTCATAGATTGGTTTTCCATTACTGTGTAGCTACACACCAGACAAACATGACCATGCACACCACCAGTCATCAGCTAGAGTGGTGTAAAGCACACCACAGGTGGAGCAAGATATGTCGGGGTTCCATTATTTGGCCATGTAGTACTTTTCTAAGGCACTGAAGCAAATGCTAATCCAATGTTATAAATGATATGGAATTGTTTAGTAAGACTCAGTTTTGTCTGATTGTTCACTACGATCGTTCCTACTACAACAACTATCCACGACAACGCCAGGAAAAATCAGAAAGGAATTTCTCATTGTCTGTGTTGGGTTAATCTTGTGCGATAGCAATCCAAACAATGTCAAGCACAGCCTGGAATATAACACATGGCTCCTCAGTCCCACAAAATACAACATAATATACAACATCAAACTCACAACACGAGGCTCTTGAACAGATCGAAAACATTAGAAGGTTGTTTAAAAAAAAAGGAGGACATCTGAGGTCAGTGTTGAGCATGAGTGAACATTATGTTCCATAATGTTATTAATACTCACTTGCCAACTTTACCCTAGGTGCCGATACTTCCTCAGCTCAAGTAAAGTTAGTTCAGTAAGGCTTTTGTAGGCTAAAGGATGGGCTGAATGTAACTGACCCAGAAGACCTTGATCATGATATGCAGCAGTACCTCGGTTCTCGTTGCTAATCCGTTCCAGAAGGCTTGTTTGAGAACAACAAACGATGAGTACCGAGCAAATTGTTCCCATAAGGAATAATGTAAATTGAATTAATCTGTTTCAGACCCCCAGAAAATCCACACTGTATAACACTATATGCATTAATGGAGCTGTATTGTACAGGAGCTCCCTGATTTGTGATGGGGATATGTTCAACAAATCCATCATAAGTGAAATGTATCATAAACTGACGAGTTTAATATAGCCTGTACTGTATCATTGCGGCGCCGATTACACATTAACACTTACATTAAATTACAGTTGGCCAAAATTATTAACACAGAGCTTATTCTATAATAAAGTGTTGGAAAATCTCATGTCATTTAGTGAGCAATGGATTGAAAGTGAAAAGTAAAAGCAAAACATTTACTCGATTGGTGAATCAAGGAACGGCTGAGACGAGTCACGCAGCTCGACTCGTACAAGTGTAAGCAAGAGCACCGAGACACATTTTTCTAGTCAAAATGTGTCGAGAACCGAATTCCACCATTTCCCGAGGTGGTCGAGAACCGAGGAACCACTGTACGTACAATAAAGAAGTTACTACATTCGCCATGTTCAATCTACGCTTTCTATACTCCATTACTTATTAATACAAGCTAGTAATCAAGCTTGGTAAATACCATGCTAGCCAGTTTTGCGGAACAAGTAATTAGCACCCTAGCAAGCCATTGTGTTAAGAGTGGTGGATCTTTCATCGTCATTTTTCATCAACTAATAATTAAAATGCATTATTCACAATGTCTGGTGTAAGAATTCCTTATATTGCTTAAGTCAACAAGCTAATTAGCAAGCTGATTAATCAATATACTAGCCAGTTTGCAAACTGTAGTGAACCTGCTAGCTAGTTAGCTGGATACTTAGCAAGAAAGCCAGTGTGATGACTGTACTGGATTCCCCTGTGTTTAATGTTTATCTGCTTCTGTTATAGCGTATGAACATCTGAACAGCAGCTTATTTATGACCTTAATTTGCATAATACTTTAGATTATAGAGTAATGCTAAGAAACCTACCAAGCCAGCTAATGAGCTAGCTACCAGGGAAGCACATCAGGCACAGTTAATTATGGACTTAAAATGGCTGAAGAATGGTATTTTTGATTACTTTTTTCCAAAATGCCCAAAATTCTGACAGAAAAAAAAGTTATCCTTCATTCATATTTTATATAAACGATACCATGCTGGTGCTTAATGAAGCTTTGGTGCTTCATACTCAATACCCTAAGTCAGCAGCTACTACCTAACTAGGTATGTATTGATGTTTAGCTAAATTTATTTTTCATTTGATCATTTATAATTATTCTATTGAGCAAGTGAGTATTAAAAACCGTATTGGAAACCCAGGTACAGGTCCATCGCACGTTTGTGTCATTCTACAGCCACAGTGTCCACGCTCTCATGAGAGACTTCCGAGTCCAGCGAGTAACAGGAGCTGCCATTATCTTGAGCTTCCCGGGCAGCTTCCTCGATTTCCGGAGTGCCCTCGTGGATGGGCAGAGGGGCACCTAAGAAGAGGACCATAGCGCGGGGTTGTGGCGGCAGTGGTTACCTCATGTGGGCGAAACCCATATGCTACTGCAGCGGGCTTATGTGAAAAACGTAGGTTGCAGACCGCGCAGGCCATCTTGCGTTTACGCGTAAAGCCCCCCGGGGGACTGCCCGTCCCTCCGGCTGTACCTGCCGTGCCACGCCTGAGCTCCGATACCAACTCGTCCGTTATTGCATGGTACTGTCGTTCGTCGAACCCTTTGATGTCTCCTCTGCTGTCCTCCGAGGGTCCTTCCATTAGCGCGCACGCCGCGTGGGTGAAAAGATGCTCCTGTAGTCCCTCCGGCGAGAGGCATCGTTCCCCGCATTGAGGGCACAGCAGTGCCAACGGGCCATCGTTAAACCCACCTGCCCGACAGGGGCTCCCCTGGGTCGAGGGCAGAGAAGCAGGCACGCGTGGCTCCTCGCCCTCTTCGGGTTCCTCCTCTTCTTGTTTGATTCGAGCCAAAATGTCACACTCGTCCCCTGAAGTCACAGCATGCAGGCTGAGGGACTGGTGCTCAGCCGGGTGCGAATCCAGTCCCAAAGCCATCGGCGGACGGGTGCGTGAGCTGCATCGCCTGTCCTCGGGCTCTCGCGGTCCACCGGCCTTCATGCCCGGCGACTCCTTCGTGCCCAGCTGGGAGGAAATCTGGATGCCGTACAGATTGGACATGCGGATGTGGTCAGAAGAGGTGTCGGTCCCACCCTCGCCCGCTTTGTGGCAGAGCTGGTACGCGTGGAGGAACTTGATGCCGTCCTGGAGACGACTCTGATCCACAGGTTGCTTAGGACCATTTCCTGTGTACATGATGTGCAGCAGGTAGCTGAAGACGTCTGGCTGGATGTCCGTCGGCTGGATCTTGATGCACTCGCTAAACGTTGGGAAACAGGTAGAGGATTTGGGAATTAACCTGCCATTCCTAGCCTGGTTAGACTGCTCACAACCAGAGTGCATTTACGCTCCCTGGATAAAAAATGTCATGTTTAATAGGAGCAACATATTTTTTTAATTGCCCATCTGTTATTTTATTTAACGTTTCTTCGCCCTGCTCATCTTTTCAGTTCTCCACATCAGTTTGGGAGGTTCACTAACCTGGACTGATGGATGAAGATCATCTTGAAGTAGTTGGAGAACGCAGCCAGCACGGCTCGGTGAGCCTTGAAGTAAACGTTCCCAATAGCAACAGTACAGTCACACAGGAAACCAAACTCCCTCTGGACGTTGAGCTGCTGCAGGAGGAACAGGCTGTGGCCGGACACGTCCATGATGTCCTCTATTAATGTAATGAAAGCATACGCACACACAAATACACACACATGAGCAGGTAAAGTAAGAAAATGTTTGTGAACCCTTCGATGTTGTGAACCTGGATGTTTGCATTATACAAAACCAAAAGGTCATAGTAATAGACATAATCTGCATAAACTAATACAGGTACTCCCCTTTTTCAGTGGCCCAACTTTTTGTTTCGGCTTTACGATAGGAATCCGATAATAAACATAAATACACATCCAGCAGAAACCACCCTCTTAGTTTAAATATACACACTCACGGCCACTTTATTATATCCACCTGTTCAGCTACTCCTTAACACAAATATCTAATCAGCCAATCAGATGGCACCAACTCAATGCATTTACATATGTAGGCATGATCAAGACAAGCTGCTGAATCAAAATGAATCAGAATGGGGAAGAAAGGCGATTTATGTGACTTTGTACATGGCATTGTTGTTGGTGCTAGACGGGCTGGTCTGACTATTTTAGAAACTGCTCATCTACTGGGATTTTCACACACAGTGCCATCTCTAGGGTTTACAGAGACTGGTTTTAAAATAGAATATATCCAGTGAGGGCCGAGCGTTCTCTGGAAAAGCCTGTTGATTGCCCAGGAAGTCAGAGGTAGAAAGGCAAACAGTAAGTCAAAAAATAAACCACTCGTTCCAACCGAGAATGAAAAAGAGCATCTCTAAATGACAAACATCCCAAACCTTGAAAGTAGTGGGATACAGCAACCAGAAGACCACCACCCAGGTGTCATCTGTCAGCTAAGAACAGGAGGACATACAATTCACCAAGGCTCACCAAAACTAGAACCAATAGAGATTGGGGAAAAAAAACGTCGCAGGGTTCTGATGAGCTCGATATGTGGTGACATTTCGGGTCAGAATTTGGCGTAAAAGGAACATTGAAAAAGCATGGATCCATTCCGGCCTTTTCAGGCATGGAGGTTGTAATGGTGGGGGGTGGTGGTATTTTCTTGGCCACGTTACTTGAACCTCATAAATACCAGTGAACATCGTTTAAAATGCCATTCATTTCATTAACTGACGTGTTCAAAAAAGGGTTATAGTTAGGCAGAATTGTTTGTCTTTATATGTAGATTTACAGAGCAGAACACAGTTTATTAAGCTACAAGCGTTCACCCAACTTTTATATGAAACCATTCACGCAGCTTTACTGTTTATTATTGTGGGATCACTAGGAAAGGCGACCATGTGCGACCCTTGTTGGTTCCCTTGCAAATTTTGAGGGAAACCTAAGCCAGATGTTCGCAGCTGGATGTGACTGTTCCAGCGTTTCGGTGTCGACATCACACTTTGTTTCTGAGTACGGATGCACAAATGTAGAGGACATGTCATATTACGGCACGTTATTTCTCCTGCAGACCAGTCATGAAGTGATTTTTGTCAGCTCCTGGTTATGCATTAGAGGCCTGCAGCTACATCATTATTGTTTGCACGAAAGTGAATCTGGGATTTCGATCTTCTCACGAGCTGAGACACAGGTCCAGGTTCACACAAAGCATTTTGGACACAGCGATCACCCCCCTGCCTCTGCTCTAATGAGAGCGCGTGGAGATAAAGCAGTCCTGCACCCGTTCAGTTCATCCTCACGCACCGCTGCTCTCCACCCACTGAAGAAAAGCGCCTTCTTCTCCTTATCCATGCATTCACACAAATAAAGCATGCACGCGCTCGCACACACAGTAAACATGCTCGGGTGAGCAAACAAAGCGCGTCCTTACCGCCTATGAGCGAGCAATCGGGCTATTTATTTATCTGCTCTGTAGTTCTGCAGGGAAAAATCGCTCCGACGCTCCTTCCTGCGCTTCTGACGGCCGAGTCACGTGACTGGTTTGCATCCAGCCCAAAATACTTTATTATTTCGCAAAAGGCAGATCGTGTCCAGATGTGAAGTGTACTGGAAGAACATACCAATCACCGAGATAACGTTGGCTTTAGAGTGCACGTTCGCTCTGTGTTCGATTGTCCCTCTTCTAGTTCTTAAACTCTACATTTTCAAACTTGATTTCAAAGTATATTATCACTCTAGAGTGCAAATACAACTAAATATATTTATCCAAAAGTCGAGTTAATTCACACGAAAGACATTTACCGTAACGGACTCACTAATCATAAGGAAACCAGTAAGGGACCGTGTAAAAAGTGCAAGCATAGGATCAATAGGTACATCAGACAAACACACGGAAAGCAAGCAAGCAAGAAAGTACTACGCTGTGTAACTACTACAAAATTCAATTAGCTGAAATAAATTTTTCTTTGTTTTTGGTGATTTCATTAATAGTATGGTTCATCACTGAGTCTATAGTGTAGAACTTTTATTCTATACGTCTGTAAGTAGTCCTAACCTCTAACTACTAACTACAACAACCTTCAGTTAGTTAGTTAAGATGACAATTTGTTAATCTTTCTTTTGTTCTATCTTTCTTTCTCCCTGTCTGTATTCATGCTGTGCTTGCACTTTTTAGACGATCCCTTAATGATTATCCTTATGATTAGTGAGCCATTTATGGGAAGTTACTTGAAAGGGCTTTAATGTGAATTGGGGCGATTTTTTAATATTATTTTTTATTATACCCAGACACATGGAGAACACACAAACTCCATACAGTTGGAATTTGGACTGGAAATCGAGGTGGGGTTCTCTGGAGTTGTGAGGCAATAGCGCTAACCACTGCTGTAACAACAATAATGATAATACAAGTGTAAGCGTGGGCTGAATGGAATGCCAGGGGTCGCTGTTATAGTCCCGGTGATGATCTTCTGACTGGTCTCTCCTCCCTCGGCCACAGCCCAACGTGGATGCATGCGGCCAACCTGTCTGGAAGGAACCACTGCGCCCCTGCGGTGAATGGTGGTGGACTAGCTTATTGTAATTATTATTATTATTATTATTATTATTATTATTATTACTATTAATCAATCAATTAATTAATTAATTCAACCTTGCTTAGTGGTAGGAGTTTTCAGGTTTGTATTAATGACTTTGCATCACTTATTTAAAAATAATAATAAATTGATATTTCGTTTCATTTTCTTATCTGCTTAATTCTTTGCAGCGTCACGGGAGAGCTGGTGCCTAGATGGAAATACAGGGTGCAAGGCAGGAACAACCCCAGAGAGGGTGCCAATCCATCGTAGGGCGCATACTCTCATACACTGAGGACACTTTAGAAACACCAATTAACCTAACACAGGTGTCTTTGGAATATGGGAGGAAATCCGAGTACCAGGGCTAAACCCACACAGACACGGTGAAGACACTCACCCAGAGGGACACCGGAGCTGTGACGCGACCACTTCGTGAATTCTCATAAGTTTATCATAATGCAGTTATTATGGTGAGTTTTCATTATTGTTTATAAACACAGCGTGTCAAATATACGTCCATGCCTTGTAATGATTGTGCCTGATACTGTGGATTTAAAATAAATAAATAAAAGCCTCCCTCATCCCCCTACTCATTCCTTATTGAAGTGTCCCTGTAACCCTGATCTTTCAGGTTTCTCTGCATCTGAACTCTTGATCCTTCCCTTTTCAGTTAAAGTGCTAACCTTAGTGGTTTAACCCTTAAATTCGGAATCCATGAGTGTGTGTGGCACAGCGGGTGGGGTGTCCGGGTAAGAGGGTATGGCAGTTCAGGACTCCAGGGGCAGGGCGGGTGCAGCATATTTGCGTGAGCGGGGCAGGATTTAGATGGAGGGCGGGCTGCATTTGCGTGAGCGAGGCCGGATCTCAGTGCGGGTGATCCGACGCTGAGCGCGGCTGTGCGGAAGTCCTTTTTATCCCTCTTGCTGTTGCGAACAGAGGGGCTTCGATTCCAGCTCTTTCCAACTTTAAGGCCGGATTAGAGCGCGAAAGAGTCAAACTCTTCGCTCCCCGCGGTGTAAACGGCGTTTTGTTCGGCGCTGGAGCGCGTTGTGTCGGTGAGTGTGCGCTGGGTTTTCGGCCTCGTTTAGCTGCGCTGAAAGGCTCTCTGTGTGTCGCTACGTGCGGGAAGCTTTGCGGGACAGATCTCCAACAAAGCTTGCTTCCGCTCAATTTACCGCTCTCTTAACCCCGATTGGGACTTATTTCAGCGTTACAGCTTAAATTCGAGCGCTTTGAAAGAAAACAGCCAACGATTTCAGATGAGAATAGTTGGATTTTACTTTTAGTGCGGTGTGATTGACAGCCACGCCGCCCGCACGCTTCTGTGCTCCGGAATCAGCCAATCACAAGCCGGGGCGGGACGCAAGTTAACCCTGTCAGTGTAGCGCTACGAAAAGAAAGTACATGCGTACTGCGTGGTTAAGCAAAAAGTAGGGCTGTGTTCCAAACGACATAGCGTATACTACACATTACAGAAGTTTAGTGTGTGATCGTGTATGCTGCAGCCCCAAATCCTAAAAGGTTCATCTACTGTGACTTTTATTTCATTACAAGCAGTATTAACCCACGATACTTCATGATTTTTGTTGTTGTTGTGGGTCAAATTCATTTAATTTGTTAATAAACAGCCATTCCTGCTTTTCAGGCCTGCAACACATTCCAAAACAAGTGGGGACAGGGCAATTTAGGGCTAGTGATGAGGTAAAAAACTAAATAATGATGTAATTTTAAACAGGTGTGTGTCAACAGGTGATTTTAATCACGATTTGGAACAAAAGCAGCATCCACACAAGTCTGAGTCTTTGAGGAGCGAATATGGGCAGAGAATCTCTAGTTTGTGAAGAAATGCGTTGTTGAAATGTTTAAAAACAGTGTTTCTCGAAGAAAGAAATATTTCTTCCTCTACACCGCATAATATCATTAAACGATTCAAGGAATCTGGAGGAATTTCAGTGTGTAAAAGACAAGGGTGCAAGCCTGAACTGAAGAGGCGTGATCTTCGACCCCTCAGACAGCACTACATCAAGAACCCTCATTCATCAATAGCTGATAGAACCATATTCACAAGGGATTACTTTATCAAACCTTTATCAAGCACTACAATACAGTTACATTCACAAATGCCACTTAAAACGTTACTGTGCTAAAAAGAAGCCTTATGTTATAACCACGCCAGAAGTGGCGTCGACTTCTCTGAGCTCAGAGGCATCTGGGATGGACCATCACACAGTGGGTACGGGGATTGTGCTCAGACCCATCAGTGTTCCAGATCTTTTTTTGAATAAATGGACCCCGTGTGCTCCGGACCGTAGAAAAAAGGACCATCCAGACTGTTATCAGGAACAAGTCCAAAAGCCAGACTCTGTCCTGGTATAGGGTCAGGTCAGGACCCTTTGTAAAGGTCATTTACACTTCTGTGACGCAGCATTAATGCAGAAAAATACACTGAGATTTTTGAGCAGCATAAGCTGCCTTTAAGCTGACATGTTTATAAAGGAAATCCATGCATTTTTCAACAAGACAATGCAAAACCGCATGCTGCACATATTACAAAGGTATGGCTGCGGAAGAAGAGGGTACAGGTACTGGACGGACCTGCTTGTAGTCCTGACGTGTCCCCAATAAAGAGTGTGTGAAGAAGTCACTTGGTATCCTCAGTGCCAAAACGCCTTTTAAGTGTGGTGAATAGGAAGGGCAATTTTATAAATAGGCAAATTTTTTACTGTCACAATTTTTTTTTTCAATTTGTTGCAGGCTTGACATGCAGGAATGGATGTTTATTAACAATGTGAAATGTCTTGGGTTCATACTGTCTGCAATGAAATTAATGTCAAAAGAAGACATACATATATAATGCATATTACATGAGTATATTGTGTAATAGTGTAATAATTTTCTATGTTTCTGCATAAATATTAATGTTTATGAGTCTATCATCAGGAGAACACTGAACAGCAATGGTGTTCATAGTAGGGTTACAAGGAGGAAGCCACTGCTCTCCAAAAAGATCATGTGGACAAGCCAAAATGTTTTTGGAAAAATGTTTTGTGGATGAATGAAGCCAAAATAGAACTTTCTGCTTTAAATGAGAAGCGTTATGTCTGGAGAAAGAACAACACTGCAGTATGGCATAAAAACCTTATACCATCTGTGAAACATGGTGGTGATAGTATCGTTGTTTTGGCCCGTTTTGCTGCGCCTGGGCCAGGACAGCGTTCTGTGTTTGATAGAATAATGAATTCTGAATTTATACCAGCAACGTTTTGACGTTTTGATTCTCTTTTCTGTCAGCAGCTGTCGCACATGTTTGCTCATACTAAAATGTCATTCGGACATGAATATGATTGATTTAAGACAGATTTTTATTTCCTATTATAAGACCTCGGCTGTGAAAGCTAACAGGCGTTGATCCGTGCTTACCTGTATACGCACCAGTATATACAGTTGTAAGAAATCCTACACTATTATATACTGTACTGTATACTACACACTGCAGCCATTTATTTTTTTTAGCTGGGTGTGAATTAACATCGCAGTGCATTTCTGGAAGACTTTCCGGTCAGAATCCAATGTTGGAATTGTTTGTCCAGTTTCTGACCAGAAATGCCCTGCGATGGCCCATGCCAAACCAGTCCTGTACAGACCCCTGCTTTAAAGATCTGCTTTTTTATTACCTCATAAATGGAGCCATTATGAACCCTGTTTTTCCTTTCCCAGTCCTCTGCAGAGTGATGGCAAGACCAAGCCACAGCGACCATGTCCTGCAGCAGCTCAACAACCAGCGGGAATGGGGCTTCCTGTGCGACTGCTGCATCGCCATCGGCGACATTTACTTCAGGGCCCACAAGGCTGTGCTGGCGGCCTGCAGCTCCTACTTCAGGATGATGTTCATCCGGGACCAGCAGGGCACGGCACGGCTCGATCTCAGCAACATGCAGATCAGTGCCGAGTGCTTCGACCTCATCCTGCAGCTCATGTATCTCGGCCGTATCGTCGTGGGCCACTACGAGTTCGAGGAACTGAAATCCTCCATGGCTTATCTGCAGATGTACTACATCCCTGACTCCTTGGAGGATCTCCGAGACATCCGAGCGTCCAACCTCACGCCTTCCTCCTCGGCCTCCTCGTCGTCTAGCTCCTCGTCTTCCTCCAGCGGCGGAGGTGGGAAAATGATGTTTGGCGTTCGCATGTTTGAGCAGCAGAGACCAAGTCCTGCAAACACCGAGCAACTGCCTAAGGTTGCAAACCCGACAACTAGGCAAAGCGTTAACGTACCGACCATAAGGCCAGTTGAGGATATGGTCCTGCCGCTTGCCCCGGCCCAGTCCGAAAGTCTTGCTGAGCAGCCGTGTGACCTGAGAAAAAGGAACACGGGCCGAGGCGCCGCTTTGAAAGAACGCCCTCGCTTTGGCCGCACTTACACCTGTGATGACTGTGGATTCGTCTTCAGCTGCGAGAAGCTTCTCATTGAGCACATCCTCACATGCACCAACCGCAAGGCGTACCAGACCCCCAGAGTCAGCAAGGCGACCGATAGTGACTCGAGCAAAGCCGAGAGTTCAACCAGCGAGAGCGCAGGCGAGCAAAGAAGCATGTGCAAGGGAGAAGAAGACTGGCCAGACCACAAGTCTGACACCGAAAGTTTGAACAGGTCCATCGCCACTGGAATGGATAACGATCCAGGGAACGTAAAGATCAAATTAGAGCCGGAGGAGGACTCAGACAGCGAGCCGGTCAACATAAAAGTACTCAAGATGGGCAGCCATAGTGTGGGGAGCTGCAAGGTCCGTCGTGGGACGTTCAGAGAAGAAGTCCCTGACCATATGAGATTTGACAGCGAGGAAGAGGCAGGGGTTTCTGCCATGGATGATGGCAGCGTTGCTCTGGAAAGCCATAGTAAGGAGCTGGATCCAGAAGGGAAGGTGCAAGGGATTAAAGAGGAGAAGCAAGATGTAGTGTGCACTCCGTGCGAGTTGTGTGGCACCTTGCTAACAGAGGAGGAGCAATCTGCTCATTATATCTCAAACCATATGGGACACATATGTGCCTGTGGCAGGTGTGGCCAGGTGCTCATCAAAGGCAGGCAGCTCCAGGAGCATGCCGAGCGATGTGGGGAGCCTCAGTTCACTGAAACAGATTCCCTGGGCGAAGACTCCCCTTTGCCTGAAGATACCCAGGCCATGGAGGAAGGCTTGCTTGAAGCTGCAGACCTTGGTTTCCGTTGTCCCCTCTGTGGCTTGATATTTGAAACTGAAAGCCTGGCCGTGGAACACACCATGTCCTGTCCTGAACAGGACTCTTTCCGGCCTGGCACGATGGAAGACGGAGCGGAGCCTGATCACCGGCGCAAGCACTTCTGCGCCATTTGCGGCAAAGGCTTCTACCAGCGGTGCCACCTGCGGGAGCACTACACCGTGCACACCAAGGAGAAGCAGTTCACCTGCCAGACCTGCGGGAAGCGGTTCCTGCGAGAGCGCCAGCTTCGGCTGCACACCGACATGCACAAGGGCATGGCGCGGTACGTTTGCCCCGTGTGCGAGCAGGGTACCTTTCTCAAGCACGACCACGTACGCCACATGATCTCCCACCTCTCGGCCGGGGAGACCATCTGCCAGGTGTGCTTTCAGATCTTTCCTAGCGGCGAGCACCTGGAGAAGCACATGGACGTCCACCTGTACATCTGCGGTGTGTGCGGGGAGAAGTTTCGCCTTCGCAAAGATATGCGGAGCCACTACAACTTAAAGCACACAAAGAGGCAGTGAAAGTGTGTCAGGAAATGTAAATGTAAGCCATTCTGTAAATGTGAGGAAATCTATGCACTTACACGCCAAATGATAACCTATAAAACTGCACTTTTAATGGTATGCGTTATCCAGGTGTAGTGGGATTCAGTGCCTCAGACTTTAGGCATACCTTGGCAATCTTTGCTCTTAAGCCGTGTATACCCTAGAGGGCGACAAAGCACCAGTTTTATTTTCCAAGTAGATGCGCGATACAGAGCCACCATTATGGCAGCAGCGACAAGAGACACGGAGAATCCCAGGTCAGGGTCATGGATGGGTTCTGCTTTGGACGAGATGCCAATCAGTTACAGGGATGGCAGCCCTTCTATCACTGACATGACCAGTCATTCCTATTTATTAGGTGGTGTAATGAAACACTCTTCTGAGTTCATGATTCGATCTTCTCACGATTATCATCATCTCTTCCGCTGATCCATTCCAGGGTTGTTACAGGGTGGCAGCAGGCCAAGCAAAGAATCCCAGGCATTTCTGCCCCTCTCAACTTCTACCAGCTCCTCCTGGAGATCCCAGGCTAGCTGGGAGAGAGAATCCCTCCAGCATGTCCTGGGTCAATCCTGGGGCCTCCTCTCAGTTGCCCGTGCCTGGTATTACTCCAGCAGGAGGTGTCCAGGAGGTATCCTTATGAAACGTTCAAACCAGCTGACTCCTCTTAGCGCAAAGGAGCAGCGGCTCAATTCCGAGCTCCTCCCAGATTGTCGAGCTCCTCACCCGATCATGGAGAGTATGCCCAGCAACCCGCCGGAGAAAGGCTCATTTTGGCTGCTTGTATCCGCGATTAAAAGAAACGACTATAAACAGAGATTTAAAATTGTAAACAAAATGCTCTATTTTAACTTCGCAATTTCTTAAATAACTGATTGAAAATATTCCTTTTTCATTTCTGAAGAATAAAGGCCGTTACACACCGAATGCGACACAAAACAGCAACGCAAATACGTGAAATATTCATACGCGATTTCTTCACCTCACTACCTTATTTTATTCAGCTGTCTCCTCCAGAAAAGACATGCCACGTCCATCTCCTTTTTTTCCCCTAATGTATGTCTCTAGGGTTTTTCCAGGCTTTTCCGTTTCATCAGTTGTAGAATAATAACAAGGTTCAAATTCTAAAAGCAGTTATAGGTTAGCTGGTTACACGGGTAAATGGTTTTCATTTTTGTACCATACATTATCACGAACAGGTTTGTCATTTGTTTAGCTTGTTTGATGAAAACAGATCAGAGACAGACATTACCATTGTTTTATTTTCAGTCAAACATCTCAAATATTGTTCTCCTCAGAAGTTTTTTTGTCTCACCTCTTATTTCCTACAGAAACTATCCCAGATAATTATATTACAGAGGTAACAGCGCCCTCTAGCGGATCAGCTCTGCAATTCCAATAAGTATACATGCTATACATTTTCATTGGTAAAAGCTGATCTGATGTCTTTGCAGTTCATCATTTTCAAATGCGATCACCCAGCGTGGTTGTTGCTATGCCAACACCAGAAGTGTTTGGTCAGTGAGTTTCTGTTGCCAAACAGAGGGCTAATAAGATAATGTCGTATTTTCGCTGTCCAAAAAAATCACGTTTGGTGTGTAACATACAGTCACTATACACGAGCTCAAATTAATTTACAGCATACGAAGATATCAGTTGGAGAAAAAAATCGTGTTCGGTGTGTAAAGGCCTTAACAATTCAAAGTAATGTGTACTTGTAAGACATTTTAAATTCAAAGAATAATTAGTTAAAGTTATTGTAAGAGTTTCGCTCAATTTTAATAACTAAATCGTAAATTGGAAATCAAAGTAAATAAGCAAGACAGTTTCCATTGCAGAATGGAAGATTACTTACAGGTACTTACAGATTCAAGATGTGCAAATGGGAATGACATGCCCTCTGGTGTCCAAAAAATGCAATTGCAGAAAGCATTGTCCAACTGAACGATTCACATCGTGGCATTTATGCATTGTTGCACCCCTTGGTATTTATAATACCTGACTTCTCTGGAAGGCACTGCTGGGACTCGAACCCAGATCACTGCGGTATTGCACTAGCGTCTTAGATTACTGCACCACCAAAGGACCCCTCCTGCATATTGTGCAGACCAATCCGGACCAACCCATCATGTGGATAAGTGTACGATGCCACCTCTAGCCTCTACCCACCTCCCTTCAGTTCAGTGCGTAAACAAAAGCAAACAATGTCGATCCTGTATCATATCCGTGGTTCCAGGACATTAGGAAGTTTCACAAAAGTAACACAGTGATGTGCGATAACTGTACAGAAGAGTGTAAATATTTATAATTACCATTTCAGAGTAAAACTGGACCAACCTGCGGAAAACAGCAGCTCGTTACACCCCCCACAGACGAACGTTAAGCGAATTCAGCGATTTGTCGCCCTCTAGTGTGAATGCAGGATAACTACATATGTAATACATATGTAAACATTTTCCTTACTTGTTCGTGTAAAAGCTAGTCTTCTAAGCCTCAATTGACTCGCTTAAGCTCTGTGAACCAGTTCAGTTCATCTTATAATAGTTATTATTCATGGGTATTAGCTGGGCTTATATACTTTGAATATGACCTTCTTGGTGCTCCACACTTTCTGTTACTTTTTTCATTGCTATTAAGTGAATCCATTTTCAAGGACCATATATATTCCAAACTTAGCATTAAACCACACAGAACACTAAAATCCTGTAATGGGTCTCAAAACACTTTTTGTCTAACTTCTATGGAAGGCCTAAAGGGCCAGGGAGTTGCCTGCTTATGTTTGTTTTCCAATGATTCACTTTGTTTTCTTATGATCCTAACTTACAGTCTTAAATAAAAAGGTTTGGCATGCCTGGCTGATTGAGCAGCGTTTTTCACGGTTTTTTTTCTTTGAACATTTTAACCCTCTCGGTCAGTGATAAAGGGGCATTAGCACCTATCCCAGGAGAATCCGGTGCATTTGCCTTTGTTGTCCCATTATAATGGTTAATTGTATGTTCGCATCTACAGTGGAACCTCAGAGCTGGAACTTAATTGGTTCTGAAATTCTGTTCGAACTTGGGTTTGTTCGAAGTCCGAAACAAATTTCCCCATAAGAAGTAATGTAAATAGGATTAGTCTGTTCCCGTACCCCCAAATGATTTTTTTGCACCTATATTCGTATGTAAGTATGAATGACGCATGTTAACCTCTAACCACTGTACCACCCTGTCGCCCATAAAGTCATTACATGTACAAAATGAACCCAAAACAAATTTAGAAATTGAAATCAACAGCAACAACAGACTGTCATGAGGTGAGCTGCTGGGATACTGGAACTGGCAAGAGAGGAGGAGGCCAGTCTTATTCCAAAAAGACTGGATGAATCTGACCTTTCTTAGAGGCCATGATTAATTTAGGGCAATGTGTGCTAATCAAAAACAACGTAAAAATGGAAAAAAACATGTTTTTGGCATATCTTATGACCGGGATTGAGGCCATGTCTGAAATCGTGGGAATTTGATGTGAATTAGTCGTGGACCTATATGAGTTTTTAATGGCCGATGCCGATATTTAGAGAGCAGGGTGACTGATGACCATATATAATGCCGATATCACATTTTTTGCAACTGATAAAACTACTAATACTACATAAACACCAAATTGCTGAACATAAATGAACTTTATTGAAGCTATAAATGCACTGTCTCTGTTTGCACTCTCTTTTTAATAAATAAAAAAATACAATTTGTATTACTCTGAACTACAACATTTATTACCATTTAACAATATCACATTCTTTCTGGGAAAAAAATGAAAATGTAAATGTAAATACTTGCAGAACAATAAACAACGTTAGAGCATTGCACATTGTAGCAGCATCTTTTTGTCTTTAGTCCCAGTTAAAAGCAGTAAGGTGTGATGCTGGAAACAAAGATTATCTTCTTCTCATAAATGGCTCCACTCTCACTGAATCTCAGCATCTCTTTGTTTTTAGTCACTCAGTAGACCCAGGTTATAAACAAAACTGCTCTGCATTTTCTCCACTATTTTTGAGTATCTGCCTCATAAGTGCAGATGAGTGAATGAGTGAACCATTTCAGACATGTCCTGAGGCTGTGACATGCGCGTACAGGTTATACCGATGCTCAAAGTCAGAATTTGTTTGAATTTGGCGCCAAAAAATCTCAAATTTCAAGTTTGTATTCCGAGGTTCCACTGTATGTCTGTGGCCCGATATGGCAGTTATCCTTATTGTTAATGTTATAAATCTGTATAACCCATATATTACTTTACCAGGTAGAATGACAGACATAATAGAACAGCCTGTAGTCTATAAAGTTTGGCTGGATGTTGGGGGCTAAGAACTGCATCTTTGCAACGCAGCACACTAGAGCTAAATGCAGGCGTCTCAGTTCCATGTTTTCTTCTGAAATAACCTGCTCAGGAAATACATAAGGCAGTTTCTTATTCCATAAATGTGTTTTTGAGTGAGAGAGAGTGCGTGGAGTAAGGAGGAGCTGATATTACGATCAATGTTGACATTAAATAAAGCAATGGATGGGAAACAACTGCAGTATCATGGCTGTTTAGTCCATACCGGTACACTACAGTATCCCATATATTATTAAGTAGGCTATACTATGGTGTTCGGACAACGTTCAGATCGCATAACATGCAGTTTCGCATAATGTTTCGTGGGTGTAAAGCGACTCGTCTGTATTTGTTATTAGAATGAGAGAAGGTCTAACACGAAAACATTTGATTTCTGTTTAACGTATTTTGATATCATTTGCTATTTTAACTAGAAATCCCCAAATAATTCAAGATGTTAAGAAAATAAATATAATGAAGAGTAAATCAAGTCAAAGTAATTTGTGTTAAAATTTAAATAACTTATCGTGTGAAAACCATTTGACCATTTGGGCCTTCCATACACTCCTCTAGTCACCTCGGTTTGTTTTTCCATCTGTCATACTTCTCTTAAACTTTATCTGGGATTTAATGTATTACCTATGCAACGTGAGCTTGTTGTAAATGATGAATATATAAAGAATAACATTGTGTCCTGTTCTTCGGTATGTGCTACTATTTTAATTTAAAAACGTGGAAGGGAATTCACTATTTTTCCTAATTCAGACTCCACACGTGTTTTTGAGGCATAGTTAGATATTCACACTGCTGTTAAACTCAAGAGTTATTTCTAAACTTAACACTTCACCAAAACGTCCTCTGTCTATAGAAATAGCTCATTTGTATGTAATGTTTGAAATGCTGATATAATTTCTATATTTTTATTGTGATCACATCTACAGGCATGTACAGATTCGTGCTACAGAAGCACGGTGCCACATGCTACATTTATGCCATGTTTGTACATTTAAAATTCACGATTAAACGTTTTCCCTGCCGAGGTGTGTTCAGTTCGGTTGATTTAGAAAAGCAAAACGTGTCATTACAGAAGGGCTCACAAACGTTTGTACAGAACTCTGATTAGCGCACGTTTAGGCACGGATACAGATTTTAAGAGTAAAGATTACCGAAAACACGAGTTGAAATAATTTTATACAATGAAAACGTGCATATGCAGTCGTTTTTGTGAACGTTGCTTTATGTCAGAGTCTTAAAATGATACAAAATCCAAACCTTTAAAGAGAATGGTAAATCTACCGGAATGATTCGAATAAAGTTCATGAGCTAAATGGACCAGACTTTGTGTTATTTTTACAATGGGTATAGGCATACAGTCTTTAAAAAGCCATGTTTACGGTCTGCAAAATGAGAGTAGAGGACGTGGAGGACAGGGTGAGGTGGAAACGTTTAACTCGCTGTGGTGACCCCTGATAAAGGGAGAAACCGAAAGAAGAAGAAGAAGTTTACAGTCTGCAAAACTCATCTCTGTTTAAGTTCAGGAGGAGTTTAATCCATAGCAATTATGTTTCAGGAAAAATCAGACCTGTGTTTCATTTATCGGTGCCTTTTTGCACCTTTTCTCACAGTACCTCAAACCAGAACGTTTGTAGATCACCAAAAGTCATGTTCTTTCCAACTGGAGCCCGAATCATACATGAGAACCCCCGGACTGCTTGTGCAGAACAGGATGGAAGTCTTTGGTGAAGGAAAACAGAAACGGAATCGGCCCAGCAACAAGAATGAACCCGCAATTCAATAGTGTGCCTAAATTATGCAATGAAGACGAGAAATTCTTGATTGCATTTATCCGAATGAAGGACTATTTTGAAAACTACACTGGATGGTTCACAGCTATATATGTATACACTGTGTTCCAGATTGCGTTTTGTGAAATTAGTTATGCTGAAGTGGCCAAAATACCACCAAAAATTATAGTACAACTGTGAAATGATTCATGGTCAGCTCATAGTCAACCAATTTTACAGTTGTACTATGAAACTTCACAATAAAACCATGAAGTGGCCAAATTACCAGCAAAATTCATATTATAACTGTGAACTTCATGGTCAAACTGTGAAAGTTCACATTAAAACTCTCAAGCAATTCACAGTTTTACCATGAAAATTCACAGTACATTTTTTACTGGGTCATTTCCTTTGTTTGACGTTTTTTAAGCTTTAGCATCGGTGCAAATATTAGCTGTGTTTTAAATTATTTAAATCTCTTATTCAGTACTATAAGACATAGGGCCTATTTGTGTTATACCTTTGATGATTTCCAGATTTTGAGACAACATGACAGCACACAATTAAACTGCCCAAGACTGTATCTATCCAAAAATGTCCCGCGAACCCTTTTCTTTTTTTAAATTCCGGATTGCAGCTAATAATTACTGATCACTAACAGAACAAACTACCTTCTAAGCACTGTGAGCTTGTCAAGAAACAGCTTCATGATGTGGTTTTGTAATAGATACACAACTGTTAGTAATTTCATTCCTTCATTTGCAAATATGTTTCAAATGGTTTCCGTCTAAGCAGTACGCTTTGTTTATTCTTATAAGTGGGCCACCAACACAACTGCTGAATTCAATCTACCAATTGTTCTGAAATGAGCGTTAAATATTTATTCGTAAAAGCTACAGAAGTGGTACAGCATCGCCACTAAGTGGCGACATTTCACTAAAAACCCTGTGTTAGCCATTTTTGTCTCCTTATAGTGAGTCCACCACCGCCATGTTATATCGTTTCATTTATTGGTGTAATTAAGAGATAATTCAGCGTTGACGAGCTGAATTTTGAGCCACTGAACTGCTTCGTTTACACCTAAGTATTCATACAATATACACAAACGTATAAGCAGATGTGTGTGTTCGTTCCCTGTTAGGACGTGTTGCATCATTTCAGGAGCAAAGTAAGAAACACTGAAGGACATTTAAGGATTTGTGTCGAGCAGGCTTCAGTATTTGCTGTTTCTGAGTCAATAACTTTGAAAGGTAATCAGTGTTCCGGTTTGTACTGCTTACAAACTTACTAAATAGTGTTCACGAGTGAAGTGTTGGCGCTGTATTTATTTAACGCCTTAATGAGCTAATAAGCGCTTTCAAATCCTTCAAAGGGATACAGTAATTGCTCTTTAAACCGTGTTTCCATATTTGATAGACACTAACTTAATGAACTTAATAGTTTCTGTGTGCGTAAAGCATTCATAATTCCGTTTTAATACGCTATTTGGTGTGGTAAATTTCCGTATTGCTGTTTCTGGTGTCAGACACTAACTTTAGAAGATTATCATATTTGGCTTGATCTACACAAATTGGTTTTGGGTTTTTTCCACCTAACTACCTTACCACAACGTTTGTGCAAGATCAGTTGGCTATAGTTACTACAGGTATGTGCCGTTTAACGACTGCATTACCTTCTGTGAAACAGGATGTTGACCGAAATGGACGTTAACTGGACATTAACATATTCAGCTATTGTAATGTAAATATTAAGGGTATTTTCACAGGAAAACTGCCTGCAAACGATAAGTAAGCATCCCTAATGCCACCGCATCCAAAGCCTAATGATAAACATTTTTTCATTTATGGAAATTCACAATAATTATGCTGTTAAAAATAAAGCTGTAGCACTTAGGAGGATGGTATGATAGACCTGATACTTTTATTTGACGGAAGCCAAAAATACATTGATAAACACGGAAGATCAGCCAGATGAAATAGAGACTCAACGAGTGAATGTGAACCAGTTAATGTAGTTATAGGTTAGAGAGAATATACAGGTAGTGGGGGGACAAAGAAAGGAGTTCTACTTACAATAGGACAGGTACATACACTTACGAACATTATTTACAGCTTGGCATGAATAAGGAGAGAAAAGTCATCCAAACAAACACGAGGAACTTGCATAAAAAGTCTCTCAACACATCAACTGAGTTAGAACAGTCTCTAGTCCAAACGTGAGCTAGCGAGCACATGACCAGTAAGTGAGCTTTCGAGTGAATGACGGACTTCTACTATTAAACTCCCGCCTCTGCTCGTAGCGTTGTTTGGCTGTTGAGGTGACCAGCTGTTTATGGCCACAACGTCCAGACTTAAAAGACAGATTTTTGTTCCCTATTATAATTTTTAAGACCTCAGTCATTAAAGCAAACAGACGTTGATCAGATGGTTAACAGCATCAAAGCAAGTTAACCAGAATACAAAGAATGCCAGGAAATGTTTAGTAGAAACATAAGTTTGTGTTTTAGATGGACTTTTTCTAACTGATGGGTCATGGGTTCGAGTCTCAGATGGGGCTTGCAACATGTAGGTCGGCTGCTGTGTTTGCAGATCCCTGTAATGGACTGGCATTCTGTTCAGGGTGTAGCCTGTGCCTCATGAACCCCGAGTTAGGCTCCAAACCTTTCCCCATGACGCTAACCTTGATTATTTGGGATAAAACATGATGCTTTGTTTTGTTTTTCCATAAAGTCTTCTCACTCTCATTGTAATCACTGATGTACAGTAAACCCTTTCATACGGACAAGAAACTTTGCAGAAGGGGTTATGGAGAGCAGGGTGATCCTCTGTTCAGACACCAGAGTTAGGGTAAGATATTTATTCTCAAGATAAACCTGCCCCCATAGAAAACAGATGTAGCTTTAATGGTCGATGTTTATGATAAAGTGTAGTAGAGCTACAAGTATGATTTTCTCGCTCTTGTTTAAAGGTAACTCTCACACTTTGGTGCTTTAATGCAAACGTTTTTGTATTTGATGTTATTCCTCCTGTTTATCTTCACTTTTCCGGCACACCCAGCCAATCGAATTTCTTTCCCTCTATTATCCCTAATTACATGTGCTGAGGGAGCAGTGCTGTGCTTGTGGTCACGGCTCGTATGGGGCTGCAGTGTTTTTGTTCTCTCGCTGTTCTGTCTGCTTTACGTCATGTGCTGGTTAGTCTAATCCATTTGGCATGACCGTGTCTGGCCTTCACAGGAAGAGCATGAGCCCACCTTTAATCGTGGAGGGTGTACGTCATTATTTGCAGTCGGCAACCATCAGGTCTGGTCTGTCGATTTTGCAGTGTCACCCTCTGCACGTCGTCTCAGAATCTGGACAACAGCTGAATTCTGTCTCATGATACATGCACATTCGCACTAAACAACAGGAAGCAGGACTAATTTTTTTTCTAATCACTGATCTAGAGAGCTTATTAAGCACTGTTAGTTAAACGGGTTAGTGAAAGAAGCTGAAAGTTTCTGTTTAAACCCCACTTATCCTGGCCAGGGTCGATCACAGGGACCTGTAACTGCACCACCTGACCTGCATGTTGCAAACTCAGCCTGCGGTTTGAACTAAGGTGCTTCTAGCAGTTGATGCTTAACTATGAGCCACTGGGATTGTGCTGTTGCAGCTTTAAAAGTATTAAGACTATGGACTATAAGGTCCAGGGTTCAAATCCCATGTCTCCCAAGCTGCTCCCATTGGGTCCCTTAACCCAGTGGTTCCCAAACACTTTTGTCCTTGCCTCCCCCCAGCCCACAAACGCAGACCAAAAGAATAAAGTGATTAATTGCATCTTTATTGGCAAAAGTTACAGCATTTTGGCTATTTTTTTCTTTTAAAAACAGGATATACTCATACTTGTACTCATACTCATCATGCAAAAAAGTAATTTTATATACAGATTTTTTCCCAGTGATTGTGTTATTTACATTTTATTTAAATGTGCAAATGAGCAGAAAAAGCCTCTGTGATCACCCCCTGTGATTTTTTATTTATTTTTTGGTGGGGGGGACCCCAGGTTGGGAACCATGTATAAAAAAGGAAACTCACAGAGGAAAAATGCAGCGTTCCTCTGGGAAGTTACTGCACATACAGGTACACTCACCTTTGAGCACGTTGATGAGCTTCTGTTCCTGAAGAAGAATGTGCATATAGGGGGATGAATTGAAACGTGTCCAGGTTACATAAAACAAGTTCTTAAACACTGTGTCCCCAGGTTTGCACAAAACAGGTTGATTATGCCTGTTAAGCACTGTTTAATTTTTGAATTTTTTTTTTTTGTATTAATTTATTTCGTTTTTCCATGTAAGCTTAATTTCCACAGTTTGAAAAGATTTTAGTCAGCCACAGTTACAATCTCACATGAGAAGATGTTAGCACAACTGCTGAGGGAAACAAACGTATATGTCTAAATAATGTCTTATAAATTGTTATATGTTATATTATAAATTGTACTGAACTGTAACAAAATCTGAAAAATTAGAAACTTAGATTCATCACTTCATATCTGCTTTCCACTGATCTTCATTCCGATCTTTCTGAGCTTTTTTGCCTCTTTACCCTGTTCCCTTTCTGGAAAAGTGCCTTATTTGCTGCTACCCTTCCAAAAAGACCATTCCTGGTCAATCTTCTTTTGAATGTACAAGGGTCAACTTGGCATCCCGAAGAAGCTGGCAGATGCTGTTATTGCTCAAGTGTAAGGGGAGGAAAAACTAAATACTCACCACTGTAGCCTATAGTTTTGATACGGCAAGTAAATGTCCTATTTTCTGGTTGTATAAAGAGACTGAGAAATAACATTTTTGCACAGTACTGTAGATCAAATCGAACTCTGCCACCTGGTAGTGTACTGCCCTCTGGACATGCACTGACTCAAACTGGAGTGTACTTTAAATGTGAAGAGCGCTACACCGACGGTCACGTCAGCACCGTCCATATGCTGTTCCCTGCAATTTTGCATGAAAGCTCTTCAGAGAGATTAAAATTTGTTGTTGACTTTTCTGATCTGACGTGGGTTGTAATTATCAGATTTGAGCAGTGCCACAATCCACTCAAATATGTGAGTGCTAAATGTAGTTTACAAGCCTGGTTTTGCACTGTGACCGCAGGACCACAGAGACTCATATTGTGAGCAGCATGGACCAAACAAATCCAGCAATCTCATCACAGGACTTGTTTCAGATCATCTGGTGTCCATGTGTTTGGGCCTTCTGCTTTTGGACATTATGCACATCCTTCTATGGGTGGTTAGTGATTTAGTTGTTTTAGATGATGTGCTTTATTCGAAGGGTCACTCAAATTAAAAATTGCCATATAAATAAGGATTATTATCATTATGATGACCTTAAATCCTTTTTTAAAGAGAAATGTAATTGGTATATATACTCACTGAGCACTTTATTAGGTACACCTGTTCAACTGCTCCTTTATGCAAATATCTAATCAACCAATCACATGGCATTTAGGCATGTAGACACGATGAAGACGAGCTGCTGAATCAAACCGAGCATCAGAATGGGGAAGAAAGGTGATTTAAACAAGTTTAAACGTGGCATGCTTGTTGGTGCTAGACAGGCTGGTCTGAGCATTTCAGAAACTGCTGATCTGCTGGGATTTTCAAGCACAGCGCCATGTCTAGGGTTTACAGAGAATGGTTTGAAAGAGAGAAAATATGCAGTGAGGGAAGTTCTCTGGATGAGGTATGCAAAAGAACCTTGAAGCAGATGGGCTACTGCAGCAGGAGACCACACCAGGTGCCTGCCCTGTCAGCTAAAAACAACCCTGGTTCCCCAAACCGTAAGCCTGGCTCACCAAAATTGGACAACAGACAATAGGTCCTCTCATGCCTGCGCCGACTTCTCCCAGGGATAGGCCCACACAACCGCCGCAACCCCAGGAAATAGACAGAGTAAAAGGGGTTAAAAAATATAGTGCTCTGTCACAAACCACTGGGATAATGCATTTAAAGGTTAAATCGTTCTCTGTAATCTCTGTTCAGAGAAACAACACCACATGGTAGAACAGAGCGGGGCGACCGCAAGGCTTAATATATCACAGCGTGGCAGCCTTGCCATGCCATCTGCTTCTGACACAAAATCCCATGCAGAACATGCTGGGGAGAAATCTGTCCTGCTTCTGATTGACACACTAAAGACAGGGGAATAAAAAAGTCCTGATTGTATGTTTTATTAGTGGTGCAAAACATAGTTAATAGTGTGAAAAGCTTGACAGAGCAATTTATTAGATTCTTTCAAGGCTTATTCATTACGGCAAGTTGAAGAGCAGAAGTCTGTCTTCTGTGTGTGTGTGTGTGTGTGTGTAAGTAACTATCTTATCGGTCATGTCCTCGCTTGCTTGTTAGCTCATGTTTGGACTAGAGACTGTTGTAACTTGGTTGATGTGTTTGGAGACTTTTTTGTGTAAGTTACTCATGTTTCTGCGCATTATTTTCCGCTGCTTATTTGTACCAAGCTGTAAATGGTGTTTGTAAGTGTATGGACCTGTGCTATTGTAAGTAGTACTCCTTTGCTTCTCCCCCACTACCTGTGTATTCTCTCTAACCTATAACTACATAAACTGGTTCACATTCACCCATTGACTCTGTTTCATCTGGCAGATCTTCTGTGTTGTTCCTAATGCTGTCTATCGATGCATTTTAGCATCATAGGATCCTCTTAAGTGTTACAGCTTTAACCTAAACAGAGACATAACAGTACATTGCAGTATTTTTTATAATTTTATATAGATACAGTCGTATGAAAAAGTTTGGGCACCCCTGATAATTTTCATGATTTTAGTTTATAAATCATTGGTTGTTCAGATCAGCAACTTGAGTTAAATATATCATATAGCAGATGAACACAGTGATATGTGAGAAGTGAAATGAAGTTTATAGGATTTACAGAAAGTGTGCAGTAATTATTCAAACAAAATTAGGCAGGTGCATAAATTTGGGCACCCCAACAGAAAAATTACATCAATATTTAGTAGATCCTCCTTTTGTAGAAATAACAGCCGCTAAACGCTTCCTACAGCTTCTAGTCTGGATTCTGGTTGAAGGTGCTTTGGACCATTCTTCTTTAGAAACATCTCCAGTTCAGTCAGGTTTGATGGTTTCCGAGCATGGACAGCCCACATTTTCAGTAATATTCATGTCTGGGGACTGAGATGGCCATTCCAGAAACGTTGTATTGGTTCCTCTGCATGAATGCCTTAGATTAGTAGATTTTGAAGCAGGGTTTGGGGGTCGTTGGCCTCGGTGCAACTTTGTCACTGATTCTTGAACATTGTTCTCAAGAATCTGGAGATATAAAACTGGAATCCATGCGACCCTCAACTTTAACAAGATTCCTACGATGAACCAGTGACACCATTGCAGCAAGATGAGGTTGTAGGTCTTTGGAGGTAGTCTGTGGCTTGACTATGGACTGTCTCACCATCCTTCGCCTCTGTCTATCTGAGATTTTTCTTGGTCTGCCAATTCGGGAGTTCCTTAACTAGAACGTGCCTGTGGTCTTCCATTGCCTCACTATGTTCCTCACAGTGGAAACTGACAGCTGAAATCTCTGAGAGAGCTTTTCCCTTTCCCTGAACCATGATGTGAACAACCTTTGTTTCAGGCCATTTGAGAGTTGTTCTGAGGCTCCCATGTTGCCACTCTTCAGAGAAGATGCAAAGAGGAGAAAAACTTCCAATTGGCCACCTTAACACTTTCTCATAGTTGGATTCACTTGTGTATGTAGATCAAGGGTCAATGAGCTTACAAAACAAATTTTGTGTTCCAATATTTAGTGCTAAAGGTATTCAAATGACAAGGGTGCCAAAATTTATGCACCTGCCTAATTTTGTTTGAATAATTACTGCACACTTTCTGTAAAACCTATAAACTTAATTTCACTTCTGAAATATCACGGTGTTCATCTGCTATATGATATATTTACCTGAAACTGCTGAGCTGGACAACCAATGATTTATAAAGAAAAATCATGAAAATTATCAGGGTGCCCAAACTTGTTCATACGATGTTTTATCTTGACCTTAAGTTGGCTTTAGCCTTATTCAGTATCCAGGACTTGGGCCCTTAATCTCACCTGTATATACAGTGGTGCTTGAAAGTTCGTGAACCCTTTAGAATTTTCTATATTTCTGCATAATATGACCTAAAACAAATCAACAGATTTTCACACAAGTCCTAAAAGTAGATAAAAGAGGAACCCAGTTAAACAAATGAGTGGGCCACCCTGCTTTATTTAAAGAACAGGGATCTATCAAAATGATCTGCTCTTCACAACACACATTTGTGGCAAAAGTGTATCATGGGCACGAAGATTAGCAGTTAATTCAAGTGAAATTAGAGTCAGGTGTTTTCATCAATGGGATGCCAATCATGTGAGTAGGCACCCTTGTTTTATTTAAAGAACAGGGATCTAATCAAAAGTCCTGCTCTTTCACAACATGTTTGGGGAAGTGTATCATGCACGAACAAGGAGATTTTGAAGATCTCAGAAAAAGAGTTGTTGATGCTCATCAGGCTGGAAAAGGTTACAAAACCATCTCTAAAGAGTTCGGACTCCACCAATCCACAGTCCAGACAGATTGTGTACAAATGCAGGAAATTCAAGACCATTGTTACTCTCCCCAGGAACTGGTCGACCAACCAAAGAATCACTCCAAAGAGGGCAAGGCGTTGTAATAGTTGGCGAGGTCACAAAGGACCCAGGAGTAACTTCTAAGCAACTGAAGGCCTCTCTCAGATTGGCTAATGTTAATGTTCATGAGTCCACCATCAGAAGAAAAACACTGAACAACAATGGTGTGCATGGCAGGTTTGCAAAGGAGAATGCTACTGCTCTCCAACAAGAACATTGCTGCTCGTCTGCAGTTTGCTAAAAGATCACGTGGACGAGCCAGAAGGGGCTATTGGAAGAATGTTTTGTGGATGGATGAGACCAAAATAGAACTTTTTGATTTAAACGAAAAGCATTATGTTTGGAGAAGGAAAAACCACTGCATTCCCAGCATAAGAACCTTATCCCATCTGTGAAAACATGGTGGTGGTAGTATCATGGTTTGGGCCGTTTTACTTGCATCTGGGCAGGACGGCTTGCCATCACTGATGGAAAACAATGAATTCTGAGAATTCTAAAGGAAAAATGTCAGGACATCTGTCCATGAACTGAATCATAGAGAAGGTGGGTCATGCCGCAAGACAACGACCCTAAGCACACAAGCCGTTCTACCAAAGAATGGTTACAGAAGAATAAAGTTTTCATGTTTTGGAATGGCCAAGCCAAAAGTCCTGACCTTAATCCAATGGAAATGTTGTGGAAGGGACCTGAAGCGAACAGCTAATGTGAGGAAACCCACCAACATCCCTGAGTGAAGCTGTTCTGTTGGAGGAATGGGCTAAAATTCAACAGCTGATCAACAGCTACAGGAAACGTTTAGTCGCAGTTATTGCTGCACAGGGGGGTCACAGCAGGTACTGAAAGCAAAGGTTCACATACTTTTGACACCCACTAATATGTAATATTGGATCATTTTCCTCAATAAATAAATGACAAAGTATAATATTTTTGTCTCATTTGTTTAACTGGGTTCTCTTTATCTACGTTTAGGACTTGTGTGAAAATCTGATGTTTTAGGTCATATTTATGCAGAAATATAGAAAATTCGAAAGGGTTCACAAACTTTCAATCACCACTGTACGTCCTCTACTAAAACAGAACCAAACCTTCACAAATCCCATAATTTCACTTACAAACATCTGCTGTTAATCATCAGGTGAAGCTCCGAGTTCTTCCATTTATTAATTCAGTACATGCACTGAACCATGAGGGATACACAGACTGTACAGGTGTCCAGTGTTATACGTTATAAGCTGATATCTGTTTGCCCTTCACAGAGAGCTTGTAATAATCCTGAAAGGCTTTGGGGGATTTTTGGGAGAGATTGAAAGATTGAGCATCACCAAAGCTCATCTGCCCTGAAAATATGAGTAAAAAATATTTAAATCCTTTTGTCAAACAAATTAAAGGTCCATCCTAATTTGAACTCCCTGAACATCCCAGAACTCTCACAGGGGATCTGGTGCCAATCATGCCTGAATGTGACGGCTAAACTGCACCCCTGCGACTCAAACCCGGGTCACTGTGGTGGTGGTGGTGGTGGTGGTGGTGGTGGTGAGCTAGCAAACTGGCACAGCATTTACCGAGGGTTTCTTATGTCTTTACTTTATTAAAACTGCATGAATTCAGTTAGCTGATCATCTAAATAAAGTGTCTTCCTCATAGATGGACAGATAAAGCTCGTATTTAATATTAAGCCTCATTAGGGAATAATTATTCTGGAAGACGAAAAGCTGGTCCTTTCTGTCATGTCCTGCTTCTACTCCTCAGGCAGTAGAAGCTCTAGATTATGTAAACCCATGTGGTGAATCATTTTGATCTCTGCACCAGTTTAAATGATTGTGAGTTTGCACCGCATCATTCTTGTCCTATCTAATCTAATCCTCCCTTTATTTATTGTGTGCACTTGCTTTACATGGGCCTGTTAATATTGCCTATTTTGTAATATGTGAGTAAGGAGAAAAAGCATAACTACATATATATTTTTGAAGTGCGTCTGTTTCTTGTTATATGTTTAAAAGTCCAGGATTGGTCCCAAAATGACCTTGGCTCGTCCTTGTGCAGTCCTGAGGGAGCTATTATCATGTCTAGAAGATATTGTTAAACAATGTCAATGTCTAACAGAGTTGAGATCATGAAAGCATGAAACTGTCTCAGCTCAGTCTTGGTTCTTTTCTCTCTGGAACGTTCTCTACATTCACTCTTACGAGAGCAGTGTGTAAAATGAAGCACAGTGCTAGTTTTGTTGTATTGGCAATGATTTAGCATATCTTTTCACCATGTCCCCCATCCAAAAAGTGGTTTCTTGGCTGCTACCCTTCCAAAAAGACCATTCCTGATCAACCATCTTCAGACTGTAGAAGGGTCAACTTGGCATCTTGATGAAGCTGCCAGACGCTGCTATTGCTCAAGTGTAAGGGGAAGAAACACTAAATATTGCATACAAATTTCCTGTATTTTCTGGTTGCATTTTGTAAGCACACTGAGAAATAATTATACATGATCATTATACCAGTGCTAAAACAATGGTATATCTAATCTAATGGTGGCGTAATACTTTTGCACAGTACTCTGAGTTTTATACAAGATACTAAATGTTTTCATGCTGTGTTTTAATTAATATTATTATTTAAAGTGAAACACTATGTGCAAAGTATCTAAACCACATTAAATTTATGTCATTTAGCAGATGGCCTCATCCAGAGCGATTTACAGCAGTTTTACAATCAAAGCAATTGCGTGTTAAGGGTCTTGCTCAAGGACCCAACAATGACAGGTTGCAAAGGGAAGATTTGAACCCTGGACCTACTGGTCTTTAGTCCAGTACCTTAACTGCTACTTTTTCAGTCAGTCTCTTGTTTCACAAAACGTAACGCGTCAGTAAATGGCACATACTGTACCTATATATATTCATTTATAGAGAACAATGTTATTGTAGTTTTTTAACTTCCTGCCCTTTATCTTATTGAGTTATCTTTTGTGGGATCTGTAATTCTTATTACTGGACTGCTTTAAAGGTCAGACATTATGCTGCTGTAGTTGGATATGGTAAATCCAAACAACTAGATGGTAGAACAAATGAGAGAAACCTGCCTATAATTAGGATAGACAGTTAATTAGCGTTATTCAACAAGCTGGACATATTACATTCCAGCAAAAGGTGTCAGCTAACAACGATCTCACCCAGTGATTCCCAACCTTTTTTCCTTTGAGCCCCTGCACGGATATCTAAGAAAAGCTGTGAAACACCCTCCCAACACACACACACAAAGATCAAATGAATAAAGTATTTCATTGCAAATCTTTATTGGCAAAAATTTGCATAAATTATAGCTTTTTTCCTTTTCCAATGAGTTCCATTTATGGTTTTGGCTCAGTGCAGACAAAGCCATGTACACCCCTAGAGGGGGCCCCAGACCCCAGGTTAGGAACCATGCAGTAACTCATGCAGTATAGATGTTTGTTAAATGGATACGTTAAATTAGATGCGTCGGACTATCAAGGCTATGGACATGGTTCAACTCCCACCTCAAACAAACTTTATTTCTTCCAAAAGGCAGTTCAGTTTTTAGCAGTCTACCAATACCATAAATATTTATGAACATAAACAATATATAAACATACAAGAACAATGCAAGAAAATACACATTGGGGGGCGCAATTCCCTCAGCTTTTTGGACCACTTTCTCCTCCCACTAGGAACACAAGTCTCTGCAGGACTCGAGTTATTTTGGAACAGACCTGAGCAGTACTGTAAAGGCTTTTCTTGTATTTTACAGATGCCATATGCAAAATGTTTGGCTCCAATACCCAATTGTATCTCATCTTGTATCCAGGCTAGAGGTGGCCCAACAGGGTACTAGAGCCACCTATTCAATTGTACAATTTTCCCCAGTAAACTTTCACGCTAATATTGTAGTTATTACATATATCATCTCATTCACACACTTAAAGTCTTAGTAGATTCCAACAACTACTTCTTGGCGAGTTATTTTTGTGTATTTCTATGTGTCGAAATGTACATCTGCCATGTTGCCACTGTTAGGTCCTGATTGCTCTGAAGGAAAAATATAAATATTTAGTTATGCTTTTTCTCTTTACTCGCATATAACAAAATAGGCAATATTAACAGCCCCATGTCAATCACAAATGCTTGGATTCTCCCCGATTGTACTTGTATAATAATAAACATAATTATAAATGAGCTACAGACTGTGGTGGCCAAGCAAATAAGGTACCGACTAACGGATCAGAAGACCAGGGTTCAAATCTGCAAGCTACCAGTGTTGGGTCCCTGAGCAACTTCTTGTATGGTAAGGTTGTATCACTTGTAAGTCACTTCATATAAGGGCCTCTGCTAAATGTAAATTATGGGCAGTGATGGTAGACAGGGTCATTATTTTAGATCTGTCAGAAAAGTGGGCTATATATCAGTTCTGGCTCCATTCAGGCAAGACTGAAGAGTCTTAAAAGGAGCTTGTACAGGGACAGCTCTGGTGAAAAATGGTTCAACTGGCATTATAAATCAACGTCGTGTTAACTAACCTTAGTATTATCTTTGTTCATGCCATGCACTCTTGTAAGCTCCAGTTCATCATTCCCTTTATCAGTTCATCAATTTTATCTGCTGATGTGAAGTCAGAAAGCTATAAAGCAGATTAGTCAGAGGTAATTAAACAACCGCTTGCCTGTAGGGAACTTCTTGCTGATTTGGCATACACTGTATGCCCAGAGCTTGTGGATGCCCCTTCTAATGAGTGCGCTCTGTTATTTCAGCCACACTCACTGCTAATGTTCATAATGTGACGCATTCATGTGTAGAACCTCCATAGACAACCTGGGTTAGTAGAATTGGTTGTAATCCAACAAGCCAGTTCATCGCCTTTCTGCCCTCTGAAAACAAAGGCCAAAATGTTTTGCCAATGATACTTAGAACTCATGTTCCAAAATCTGGTTAAAGCAATAACTAGCAATAATTGGATATACCAGTGTTAAACAATGGTATATCTAATCAATATGGTGGCCTACGACGTTTGCACAGTATTGTAGGAAGGACACATTTATGCTTGATAGCCACAAAATGATGTCACAAGCTAAACTTGTTACACTAGTGATCTGTGCTGATGTTATTTTTCCATGTAAATGAATAGCATTAGATTTCTCCTGTTCGCCTTATCACAAAACATCCGAGTCGATGCAGTGTAGTTAGATCATGTATTCATTTTTATTGTTAAAAAGTTGCTGAACTTGCCTAAAACATCAGTATAGACTCGTTTACAGAGTGTATCGTCGATTTATAGATTGTTACATAGATATAAATGCTATGCAAAACTAAATGATCTGTTCTATGTTAATATATATATGCTACTTTGTTCTACAGGCTATAATATAAACGAAACAAACACGTTTGTGTAAAACATAGTCTAGCTGTAGCTCGGCTTGTGGTTTGTCAGTAGTTTCATAGATTTCTCTCACACAAGTGACAGGTATGCAAGTGACATAAAAATATATCTTACAGACCAGTCCTGCCAAAAGTATGCAGTCCATCAAAGAAAGATGCAAAGGATAGAGGAGAACGGGGCTGGATGGCACAGGGTTTGATTGACACATATTCCAAAAACAACATTATTTGTCCTCTGATGGTAACTGTATTTATTCTACAATAGTTATTAATTGTATGTTCATTGATTTTGTCTTTGCACCTGGATGTCACAGTCTTCCAAGATGAAACAAGAACTGGAAAATGGAAAGTAGTGAGGACACAGCAGTCTAATGCTGCTGATAATTCAAGGCCTGTGTTCTTCAGGGAAAGGTGCCTGAGCCCCAGTGACCCTAAGCAGGACAAGCAGGGACAACTTTTTTTATTTTTAATTGTGATCTAAAGGAAATGAAACAATAAAACATATAAGGGGGCATAACCTGGATTCAATAGTACGTCATAAAATGTTTTAGAGGGATAGAGATATTAGATAAAGTAAAATGTAAATTTGAGATAATCCTAAGATGAATCAGCCTTTTTTTTTTTTTTTATAAAATCCGATGAAAAGTTTTGTGTTGAGACGCCGTTACCATAGTCACACAGTAGTTTAGATAAATTTGCATGTTTCATTTTGAATAATAATGCTAATTATAACACAATATGAAACAATTTAGTACAGTACTGTACAAATTTGTCTTTTATAAAAACCTAAAACATTTACTAAAAAACTAACTAGTTGTTTTCTGCCTGCCATTCTCTTTTCTGTCAGCAGGTGTCGCGAAGGTTCACGTTTTCTGTCATTTAGATGTATATGAAACATTTGTTTCCTACCCTAATTCGTAAGACTTTGGCAGTTAAAGTGAACACACGTTGAACGGATGGACGTTAAACGGCGCGTACCTACAAGTAGAATTTACAAACCCTTCATTAAACAAATTTAGAACCTTAACATGATTTGCATGTATGTATTTATTGTCATTCAATTTAACATTGGATCTTGCAAGTGTGGTTTTAAAATAGGGTATGCCACTCCCTCGGAAGTGACCTCACAACCATGGCACCTCAAAAGTCTTACTGTTACTTAGTTATATTATTGTCTACAATGCATTTGAACATTTTATTTATAGCTTGGAAATATTTAGTTTATGTGCAAAACAGTGGTGAAGGAACTATTTGAGTGACACTTGTCTCGTTCTGTATGATTGGTACATGAAACCTACAGGAGGAAGTTAATTCACTTTATCATTTGCATGAATCTGAAGATTTTCAATTGATTGTTAATCTGTTTGCATGTCCATAGCTGCAGATCTGGTAAATGAGTGCAAGCCATCCCCGTTCTCCCCTAACTTATTATATACCATCAGGAGAAAGTGCTGAAGTGGAAATGGTCTCCTCCGTCTCCTCTTGTAACGCAGTAGAGCCCTCAGCTGCTTCCTTGTCCTGTTCTGGGGTTCCGCTTTCGGACTGACCTGTCCACTCCAAGTGCACTTTAGATGAGTCCATATTCGGAAATTCTGATTGGTCCATTTCCTCTGCGCCATCCCTCCCAGATCCATCATAGCCATCTCCTTTAGAGGTCTGCAAAAAGTCCTGTGGGATCTGTGAAAGGTCCACAGTGTTGGTCCCTGCTGTTTTGCTGGGCTCTGGTTCAGTGGTGTACAGTTCCATAGGGCTTGCAGTCGCTGTCCTGTGTGTCCCAGGTGTTGAACTCGAACCCTCCACCTCGTCCTGTGACGATGGTCCAACTGAAGTCCTGTTCGAACAAGTGTTCAAGGAGGCGTTAGGGTCCAGCAGCACCTCCGGCCGTCGCTCCGTGGGTTTCCATATCAGACTGTAGTAAACAGCCAGGATGATGGCAGCCAGAGACACGGACAGGACGTAGGCGAACACCGTCGCCAGTCTGACCCACTGCTTGTTGGTCTTAGCGGCCATTTTTGCCTTTTTTTCGCCGGTGTATGTAGCGGGTCTGCCTCGCACCCGGTCCCTCATGTCCTGCTTTAGATCTCGGTTCAGTGAAATGAGCTCACCGCGCGCGCTCTGAACTCCTCTGCGTCCTCTGATCCGCCTTCATTTCCGCCTGATTTACCTTCCGAAATCATTCTGCATCACAGCCAAGACACCGGCTGACGCATTTAAACTAAACATCTGGGTCTGTAGCTGCGCCGATCGTTCAGGAGATGCAGCAGAGTCCGGTTCCTCTGACAGTCCAAATAATAAGGAGAAATGCGCGCTCAGTCACTGACAGGGTGCGTCTGACAAAGTCTGCCCTCCCCCTAAATCCTGATGTTTTACCTTCCTCATAAACCATCATGTAACCCTGATGTAACACCGCAGAATTTACCTACATGGAGGAGAAAAAACCTACTTCGTGATACAATAACAATAATAATAATAATAATAATAATAATAATAATAACAACAATCATAATTAGTGATATTGTTATTGTTGTTGTTGTTGTCATTATTATTTCTGTTGTTGTAGTTATTTTTGTTGTTCACAATAATAATAATAATAATAATAATAATAAATATTATTATTATTATAACTATTTATTATTATTATTATTATTATTATTATTATTATAACTATTGTTTATTATTATTATTATTATTATTATTATTATTTCATTAATATTATTGTTGTTGTTGCTAAACCTAATAATAATAATAATAATAATAATAATAATAATAATAATAATGATGATAATAATAATAATAATAATAACAATAATTATTGATATTGTTATTGTTGTTATTATTATTGTTGTTGTTGTGGTTATTTTTGTTGTTCACAATAATAATAATAATAATAATAATAATAATTACTATTGTTCATTATTATTATTATTATTATTATTATTATTTCATTAATATTATTCTTGCTGTTTCTGTTGTTGTTAAACCTAATAATACTACTAATAATAGTAATATTATTATTATTATTATTATTATTATTATTATTATTATTATCATCATCATCATCGTTATCATCTATCAACTAAAAGCCTAAAATGTAACCTAAAAGTAATAAGTAAAATGCAATAAAATAACACAATACCTATAAGGGACAGATTTTACAATTTTGTGATTAATATACAGTGGTGTGAAAAAGTGTTTGCCCCCTTCCTGATTTACTATTTTTTTGCATGTTTGTCACACTTAAATGTTTCGAAATATCAAACCAATTTAAATATTAGTCAAAGACAACACAAGTAAACACACAATGCAGTTTTAAATGAAGGTGTTTATTATTAAGGGAGAAAAAAATCCAAACCTCCATGGCCCTGTGTGAAAAAGTGATTGCCCCTGTTCGTGATCTCAAGCTGAAACGAACTTGAGTTCTGCAGCAGGACAAGGATCCAAAACACAGCAGCAAGTCCAGCTCTGAATGGCTGTGCAAGTAAACCATTGATATGTAGACTTTGTTTTATACTTAGATTTACATTTAGTCATTTGGCAGACGCCCATATCCAGAGTGACTGACAAATGATAGTCTTTCAATGTACCTTCAATTGAGGGTTAATGGCTTTGTTTAAGTGGGATTTGGCAGAGGTGGGATGTGAAACCTTAACCTTCTGGTTGGTGGCTCAGTGGTTAAGGTACTTGATTATAGACCGAAAGGTCCAGAGTTCAAATCCCACCTCTGCCATGGTTGACTAAATCAGTCCAGCACCTCAGCTGCTGTTGCCTCATCACATTTCAGGAGGTATGGCAGAAATTTGACGCACTGGCTTGTTTTATGTGTGAACCTAAGAAAGTGTCGTTTTGGGAGTCACTGGGCAGTCAGAGGAGATTCCATGCCTTTATGTTTCATATTATGAACATGTTAGCAGTGAGTGTGGCTGAAATAACAGAGATCATTAATTAAGAGAGGTGTCTTCATACTATTGACCATATAGTTCATAAGAGCGATAAAGCAAAGATGTAGCAATGTGAATTATTAATGTTCTTCTGTTAAACACTGTAACAGTACTATGGTGGCAAAGCCTACTGACTGCTTTTAAGTTGTAAGTTGCTCTGGATAAGAGTGTCGGCCAAACGGCTGATTGAAAATGGAACTCTGTAAATGTTACTCTGTTGAAGCAGCTCAGGCTGTGCTCATGACTTCTTTCCTTGCCATGCCTTAATGGAGGATGTTGATAGGCACATCTATCTATATGATAATACATAACATACTCCTTTCTCTTTTTGGCACTCTTCCTCTACATTTCCCTGTGGCCCTGACCAAACAGATCACTTTTGTGTTTTTGAACAGCAGTAAAGTTTTATCTTTGCGTAATTGCACAATGTGGGAAATTGATCGTGTTTAATTGGGTGTCACATTTGATACTTCTCAGGCTGATACCACCTACTTGAATGCAAAGTGCTGACCATAGATGTTGGTGTAGGACGAGTAATGGACAAGGGCAGGTTTTTTGGTGTGGTCCCTCTATCCTTTGTATGCAGCATCTAGTGGCATTCTAGAGACTGTGTGCTACCAACTTTATGAGAAATGTGTGTGGAACAAGATCTTTTACTGTTTGAGCATGTTGTGCATGAATTAAGGCAGTTTGTTTAGTTTGTTAGTTTGAAGACAGACCACCATCAATCCACAATCAGAGTTTAGGTATGATCTTACAGCGAAATGAGGTGTTGATGCCCATGGTTTTGGACTAAGACATTCACTGAACACATACAGGTGTGATGTTTGGACATACTTTGCTCAGATAGCGTACATAATATTGTTTGAGTGTTGCGTTTAAACCATGCCCAGAGCGTGTAATCATAGTGGAATTTGCGCCCTCTAGCGGTGATCTTTACCTCCAGTATGTGTGTAATGATGTATCCTTTTAGTGTTTAACACTTCGTCGTCTCATCTGATTAATAATAATTTCTCGTAAAGCACTTGCTAAGATCTTGGTCCGTTATGCAATGTTTTTGGTAAGCAGTAGCTTTATTAACTTCTAGAGATTGTTGCATCCTCGGTGTCACTTCACAGCTCCAGATACATGATTCCAGATTAGGGGCTCGCTCCAGATGACCCTGAACTGGATTAACTGAGAGATCTTTGCATGTCTTTACTCTAACGCTTGGCTTCCTTTTCGCATTCTTCAGTATTGCTTATTTGCCGGGCACCTCTACATCCTTCACTTCCATCTCATTAATAAGAACAGCACTCTTCTGGTGTTCTATGAAGGATAAATGAACTGATGTGTTTAACGTAGATGCGTAAAATACCATTGTTTGTGTTCTATTAGTTCAGACAGACCGAGTTTGTCTATTTTGATGTAAATGAAGGTCAAAGTTTTATCTCTTTCACTTGGCCTAGTGGTTAAAGTACTGGACTATGACCTAGAAGGTCCAATGGTTCAAATTCCTCCTCTGTCAAGCTGCCACTGTTAGATCCCTGAGTAAGGCATTAACTCACAATAGCTTGGACTGTAAGACTCCATCAAAAGTTACTCTGGATAAGAGCATCCACTAAATGGCAAAAACAATTGCACATGTTTGTATTTTATGTTTAGCAGACAGTTATCCAGAGTGACTTACACATGATACAATCTTCCAATCCAAGCAATTGTGGGTTAAGGGCCTTACTCAAAGCAGCTTGGCAAAAGTGAGATTTGAAACCTGAAAGATATCCTACACAGTCCAGTGCCTTAACTGCTGTACCACCACTGTCCCCCCATCAACCCCCTAACCCTCACCTAACTTACATCTTTGGATTGTGGGAGGACAAAGGACTACAGGAAGAAACCCAAACAGATGCAAGGACAACCTGCAAACTTTAGATCAGCAGCAGCCAGGTCAGGATTCGAACCTGGGTCCATGGAAGTGTATAAAATGTGCCACTGTGCTGCCCTCCAGGAAAGGTAAATCCTCAACAAAGGTTTTATATGCTTTGAAGTTTAAATATGAAGCAGGACTGTGGACCAGAAGGTGCCAGCAATGCCCTGAAACCACAATTGCCTGGACTGTAGATCTGCTAAACGACTAAATGTAAATGAAAACAAAGCTTTTCTGTGGGGAGTTATATACAGTACTGTGCAAAAGTATTAGGCCACTATTAGATGTGTTGTTTTAGCAATGGTATAATGACCACATATAACATATTGTTGATGACTGGACCCAAAAATGTAGAACTTAGATTTGTCACTCCATAATACCCTTTTCCACTGATCTTCATTCCAATCTTTGTGAGCGTTAACATATCTTAGCCTTTTCATCCTGTTCCCCTCAGGAAAAAAAAAATGGTTTCTTGTCTTCTACAGTGGTGCTTGAAAGTTTGTGAACCCTTTAGAATTTTCTATATTTCTGCATAAATATGACCTAAAACATCATCAGATTTTCACACAAGTCCTAAAAGTAGATAAAGAGAACCCAGTTAAACAAATGAGACAAAAATATTATACTTGGTCTGTTATTTATTGAGGAAAATGATCCAATATTACCTATTAGTGAGTGGCAAAAGTATGTGAACCTCTAGGATTAACAGGTAATTTAAGGTGAAATTAGAGTCAGGTGTTTTCAATCCGTGGGATGACAATCAGGTGCGAGTGGGCACCCGGTTTTATTTAAAGAACAGGGATCTATCAAAGTCTGCTCTTTACAACACGTTTGTGGAAATGTATCATGGCACAAACAAAGGAAATTTCTGAGGACCTCAGAAAAAGAGTTGTTGATGCTCATCAAGCTGGAAAAGGTTACAAAACCTTCTCTAAAGAATTTGGACTACACCAATCCACAGTCAGACAGATGTGTACAATGGAGGAAATTCAAGCCATTGTTACCCTCCCCAGGAGTGGTCGACCAATAAAGATCACTCCATGAGCAAGGTGTGTAATAGTAAGGCGAGATCACAAAGGACCCCAGGGTAACTTCTAAGCAGCTGAATGTTAATGTTAATGGCGAATGTTAATGTTCATGAGTCCACCATCAGAAGAACACTGAACATCAATGATGTGCATGGCAGGGTTGCAAGGAGAAAGCCACTGCTCTCCAAAAATAACATTGCTGCTCGTCTGCAGTTTGCTAAAGATCACATGGACGAGCCAGAAGGCTACTGGAAGAATGTTTTGTGGATGGATGAGACCAAAATAGAACTTTTTGGTGTTAAAGAAAAGCGTTATGTTTGGAGAAAGGAAAACACTGCATTCCAGCATAAGAACCTTATCCCATCTCTGCTGCATCTGGGCAGGACGGCTTGCCATCACTGATGGAACAATGAATTCTGAATTATATCAGAGAATTCCAAAAGGAAAATGTCAGGACATCTGTCCACAAACTGAATCTCAAGAGAAGGTGGGTCATGCAGCAAGACAACGACTCTAAGCACACAAGCCGTTTTACCAAAGGATGGCTAAAGAAGAATAAAGTTCATGTTTTGGAATGGCCAAGTCAAAGTCCTGACCTTAATCCAATGGAAATGTTGTGGAAGGACCTGAAGTGAGCAGCTAATGTGAAGAAACCCACCAACATCCCAGAAGCTGTTCTGTACGGAGGAATGGGCTAAAATTCCTCCAAGCCGGTGTGCAGGACTGATCAACAGCTACAGGAAATGTTTAGTTGCAGTTATTGGTGCACAGGGGGGTCACACCAGATACTGAAAGCAAAGGCTCACATACTTTTGCCACTCACTAATATGTAATATTGGATCATTGTCCTCAATAAATAAATAACCAAGTATAATATTTTTGTCTCATTTGTTTAACTGGGTTCTCTTTATCTACTTTTAGGACTTGTGTGAAAATCTGATGATGTGTTAGGTCATATTTATGCTGAAATATAAAAAATTGTAAAGGGTTCACAAACTTTCAAGCACAATTGTACACTTCCAAAAGACCAGTCCTGATTAAACGTCTTTAGACTGTAGTAGAGTTAACATTCTGATCAAATGTAATGGGAGGTGGCACTAAATATTTACCCCTGTAGCCTATAGAAGCTGTTTTTTTCCAATAGTTTTCAGTTATTTTAATACTGCATACAAATGTCCTTTATTTTCTGGTTGTATTCTAATAAAGAGACTGAGAAATAATTATATATGGGTCATTATACTATTACTAAAACGATGGGGTATCTAATCTAATGGGGGCCTAAGACTTTTGCACAGCACTGTATATCACTGCAACCACCAAATGTAAAAAATATATCGATTCATACAATAGTTTAGGCTCCTCATTTATATATAAAAAGAACTTAACTCAGTTTTGTTCATTAAATAAACAACTGCTTAATGAATACAACCAGATACACCATTAAAAAAAGAAAATGTTTACATCCTTACAAAAGCACTCGTGAGGTATTCAGACCCTTGCGCACTCTAAACACCTTAAAAGGGAGTAAAAAGCAATGTTTGTAATCTGTTATCTGCATTCACTGCTGCTTAGCATTCTCCGACTAATGAGATAACTCCAGGGACAAAGGCAAACTCCGAGCGCTGGGGTGTTTGGGAGCACGAGGCCCCATGTTGAGAAGGTCCCCGGAGGTGTCAAGGGCCTGATCTTGACTCGGCCCCATCCAGCACTGCCAAGCTCAAGAACAAAAGGTGATGGGCTTCCCCTCGTCCTCTCAGTCACAGATCTTTGAACTCGCCCCACACATACACACTCGGCCAAGCCACCCAGCATGGGGCAGACCACCGGAGCCGACCCCAGCTTTGCCGCATTTGCATTTTAAACGCGGCACGGGAAGCCTGGAGGCGTCCTTGTGCAGCACGTGTTTGCTCATGTGCACGCTCACACTTAAGAAGTGGGATTAAACGCAAGGGTGAATGGTGTCCGAACACTGATATGCATACAAAGAGCTCTAAAATGCAGGTCTGACCTTCAGTAGAAATAATTATACAGTATAGCTCAGTTCAGTTAATGGGCTACTCCCCATAATCTTCAAGCTTTATTATACTTGCTTGATTTATATTTGTCAAAACACCTCTGTCTCATTTAATTTGTGTATACTCTTTTCCTTCCACATACTGATAAAAGAGTAAGGGAATTTGGACTTACACTGTACGACCAAATTAAATTCACTGATTAGCCACCATTTTAAAATGAGGTCAGTCTTCAACAGAAACATGACCATCTTATTTCCGTAAGTCTAAACATTTATGGACATCAAATAGAGAGCAATTTCCATTAAAGAACTCAGTTAAATAACTCAAATTTAAGGATACAATGATTTAACTATACAAGGATTAAAGGTGCTGCTTAGATACAAGAGAAAAGCAATACTGTGGGATGACAGTAGGACTGAGCTTAAAGTATTTTACTTATTTAAGATGTGCGCAATATCATATTAGATTAAAACTACATCTGAACAGTAAGAGTGGGGCTAATGATAGTAATTACAGCCCTGATTAAAGCAGTAACAGTCAACTGTAATTAAATTCCCTGAATAATCACGTAATTATGTGTTAGTTGTTAAGCAGAAGCACAGTATGCGATGGCCAAAGTGTCCAAATTTACTAATATTAAAGCTCTCCTTCACATGGCTTTGTAAAACATTATTTCTGACAGGTCTGTGCATGTGAGGAAAAATAAAAACACATCAAAGATTAATTTCCATTAAGGAAGATACAAGGATTTAAGTTGCGGCTCAGTCTTTTCAAAGTAACACAAAGAAAAGGAATGACATTTTCGATATATCTGCATCAGAACAACATGTTATTTAGATCTAACTGGAGTTTTTAAGAGACATTCCATACCTAACCTGTCCTAAAAGAGACCAGATCAATCGAGAGGCATTGAGAACAGGCCTGTGTGAGGTAGACTGGGGTGCGGTTGGGGGGTTGTGACCGAAACATCCATGACTGTGCGCCTAGAACAAAAGGTGCTGCGAAAGGCCTGCAAAAGGCAGACAGGCGGAGGTGTTAAAAGTCATACCCCAGAGAAATGAGTGCTAGATGTGGACCATCACAGCTATATGGATGTCTCTCTCCCTCTCACTGCCATTTGCACACTCAGTTGCCTACTCTCTCTCCAATCAACAAACAGATTGATTCCAGGTCACGGACTAGATATGTGACTTATCTTGTGTCTCCTAGCAAAAACATATTAGAGTTCAGAGCTTCAGTTGTTGTTGCACAAAAACAGTGGATGTTTAAAACAGTAAGTTAAAATATCTGCAGAGAAAACAGTTAAATATGATTTATGACAGACAGAACTGTTACTATTATCAAAGACCTCACAGTAAACACCAGTGGGTCGTCTGGAAAGGTGCTCAAATTTTTGCACATGCCAAATATTATGTTTAATTGTATTCCATATGCATTAAAATGTATGCCTTTTGTTGTGTTACTTTTTATTTCAAAACCTAGAAAATAATTTGGCAAGGGTTGGCCAAACTTTTGCATATACCAACATACTGGTATATAATTCAATATATTATTAGGTTTGTTTCATTCACTGGCTTTGAGCGTACAATCAAATGCATTGCTTTTTAAAGTAGAGCTTACATTTCCAGATATCTAGTAAAATGGGCATTATATCCACAACTAGACTTTTAACTAGTAAACATTATATTGTAGATTGTCAAGAAGTGCAGCCTTATGCAAATGTCTGGGCCAGTTTATCCAAATTGGCTTCCAAACACTAAGATTTATTCCAGGTCATTTTGCCCATCTAGTAGGCTAACAGAAGAATGATTAGTCAGATTCATTTAATAGTAAGTGAAACTGGTAGGGACAGGATGTGATTGACAGACGCCAGTTATTTACATGCTGCCAAATAACCATTTACTTAAAACGCTGTTAGTTCTGTTTTAAGTGAACGCCCACGGTATTGCTCTAGTCATGTCCTTATGCTAAATGGTCATTGTGTGTGTGCGCGCGTGTGCGCGTGTTTTCGAGCCCCAAACACAAAGCCCAAAGCTGGTGATTGACAATTTCCTGGAGGAGGATCTTCTCATTTCAAATGAACTCTGCACGAAGCAGAAGCTCAGGTTCAGGGATCTTCTGCGCGTCATGGAGTGAACCTGGCCTGGTCTGATCCTCCACATCCACGAACTGCTTCGTGTTTGCTCATTCACTACTCCAAGACAAATTTACCTCAGGAACAGGAGTCCCTTTTAATTCAAGGTATGAAGTACTTTACGCACATGTTTGGGTTTTGTTTTTAAACGTTGCACGGTGCCAGGCTTCGTAACTAAATACTGTAAACTAAACAAATAAGGTAATGTGGGACGCGTTCACGCGCGTCCTTACTTTTATACATTTAAACACACACACACGAAAAGAAGCCGCGGGTTGTTTGGTTTGTTTGTTTTTAGGTGCAGACTTTTAACACGTTGCTGTTTTGAATACAGCAGGCGTTTAAGCGATTTATGTTGTGACTGGTTTATTGGTGCTCTGTATTAATACATTTAAAATGTTAATGCCTTGTACATTACAAATGCACGGTGTAGCTCCCGTAGCCAGTGACTTAAAATAACGTTTTTAAGACTTGCTTTTACATTTATTGGTGTCTTTTATTCATTTCTTTTTCCTGAAATTACGTATAATTTTAACATTTTATATACCATATTATACCTTCACTTTAAATACCTTATCTGAAATGGCAAACAAGTCCCCAAACTACTGTGCTAGTTTCACTGTTGTAGTCAGAGGCATCATCAGACCCACTTTGTGACCCTAAATGTTGTTGTGCCCCAATAAATATCACGTTGGTAATAAGTCAATCGTACTCTGGATTGCTGAGCTGAATTACGTTTCCCATAATGCCCAAGCATCTTTCCAAAAGCTTGAGAAACTGTCAGAGCTGGTTTCTTTTGGTTTTTTCTCATAGGGTTATGGACATCCACTAAAATTTAAGACAGGTAAGGTAATGGTAGCTCTTAGCTATATGTTTTGGCCACTTATAACCTACCAGAAGTACATATTAGACAAAGGCACTAAAGTACTAAAGCAAAGGCATCATTAACGTTAGCTCTCAACTAATTTAGGAAATAAATGCAATTAATAAAATAAAACATTCTTAATGTTAATTTGTAAATTTTTCATCCATGACAGAGCAACACCCACTTTAGTGGTAATTCACTTAATGTATTTGGTGTTTAACAGTTAAAGTTTTATGCCTAGTTGGGACCCTAGGACTGATTTGCGAGAGTGGAGAGGTACAGTTGTGCCCCTCTAAATTATTTGTATACCCCAGTACGACTAAGTGGTCTATTAGGCTAAATTTTCCATATCTAATGTTTGTGATGTCTAAAATGTCTCCAAATTAAATTTTAAATGCTCTTCAATCATACACGCTATGCATATTTAGTTTAGACAACATCCACAGAAGTAAACTTTTAAGGTGGAAATACGCTTGCTGTAAGGCCTGATCATACCCAGATCTTTAAAAAAAAAAGTGTTAAATGATCATGCCCAGTCTTACAGCATTTATCAACCAGTTCTCATTTGTATTTTTTCCAGTCATGAATCATTACGGCTGATCTGATGCCATTTGTGTGCTTTGCAGGCAATGATTCAAAGGCAAGAGTTGGTGCTGTCCGTCCTGGGGGAGCTCCAGGAGGCCACAGAGTCCATGGGCCTGGAAGCCTTACATAAAGTGGCCCTGGAAGTGGAGAAAGCCCTTGCTTCCTTCTCTCTCCCCACGACACAGTGCTCGGAGATTTCGTCCTGGATGGGCATCGATGCTGTAGCTCACAGATTGTACCCGGCAGATGCACCGGCTGGTCTGCTTCCTCTGGCCTGCAAAGGGCAAGGCAACCAGCTGTTCGATGCAGCAAGCATGCTACTGGTGGGCTCAACAAGCCTGAGCTTGGAGCTGCAGGTGAGGACGGTGATGGAGATGCTGCTGTGGAAGAAGTACTACTTGTGCGGCATGATCGACTCCAAGGTCATGCTGCAGGCGGCCAGGTTTTCCCTCTGTGCTGAGGAATCCCAGGACATGCTCAAGCTGCCCATGCAAGTCCTGGAAGCCATCTTCGATGCAGACGTCAAGGCGTCTTGTTTTCCGAGCTCCTTTGCAAACATGTGGCATGTCTACGCGCTGGCGTCGGTCCTCCAGTGCAACGTCTACTCCATTTACCCGATGTATAATCTGAAGATTAGACCCTATTTCAATCGCCTTATCCGCCCAAGAACGTGGCCCAAGGACATCGAGCCCTTGACCCTCCACATTATGTGGTCCGGTGAACTGGAGGCCAGTTCCATATTCAAGCCCCACAACTTTGTGGCCTTAATCCATGCCAGCAACCTCAAAATCGGAAGTCCGAGCAGTGAGCAGCGGTTGCCTTCCGTGAAATCTCTAGACCTTCTGAACGAGGACTCGCAGCTGTCCTACTCCACTCTAAAAGACAAGTTCAACATCACAAAGAGCACCTTCTACCGCTGGAGGAGGCAAAGCATGGAGTACCATAAGAAATCAGTTGCTAGGTATGAGGCCAAACACTTTTTTCAGACCTGTTTCAAAGAAGGCAAGCTTATACCCCAGAACCAGTTCAGAGAGTTCTTTCCAGAAATCTCCAGATCAACTTATTATGCTTGGAAACATGAACTCATGGCCTCTGGCAGTATCGGATCTGGAGGCTCCACTGGAGAGGTGAGTCCTGGAGAGAGCAACGAGCACGACTACTGGTCCTCTCCGGAGAGCAGGAAGCAGGTCAACCCTGAAACATTCACCAGCATGCTAGCACTCAAGACTGAGAAGATAGATGCAGATCGAGCTCAGAATGCAGCCCTCATGCAGCAGGCAAAGAAAAGCCTCCAGAACTGCATCGCCGCAAACACCTCGTTTCCCTACAGAATCTTCAAAAGGCGGTTCCCGGGGATCTCAAGATCAACATACTACAATTGGAGGAGGGAAGCCCTGCTGTTCACACCTGCCAGAGATCAGCCAGGGGGTGGCGAGGAAGGCTCAGATGTGGAAAAGGGCCAGAATCCTAAAGAGAAGTTGCTACCTGGTTTTCTGACGAGTCACAGGGTGAGCTCTAGAGTTAAAATCTCAAGATACAGCCAGAAAGGCCTCAGGCTGATCTACCTCCACAGGAAAAAACTTCGAGAAGAGGCGAAAGCACACGTTCGGAGGTCAAGGATGCCGCTGTACAAATTCAAGCTCAGGTTCCCATTCATCTCCTCGTTTTACTACTGGCTCTGGAGACGCAACCAGAAAGTTCATGAGAATCTAGATTTTGAGCTGGAATCACCTAAAATGGTTGGTGTAACCAAAGATATGTTCCAGCAAGTCGAAAACAGGGGGCATTTTTCCTTTGAAGGAATTCAAAACAAATGCAACCAGGCGGTCATCCCAGCCGAATTCTACCATCTGTCTGAGAAGACCAACCAGCAGATGTTCGTGATGGATGTCGTGGCATTGGCCAATTTCAAGGCCAAAGCCAAACTGTTCCTGCAGCAGCGCTTCGAAGAGAAGTCATTCCCAACATTCAAAGAGTTCAGGTCCTACTTCCCGCTCACCCCACGCTCCACGTATTACATGTGGAAGAGGGCTCTGCACCACGGCGTGCCCTTGGTTCATGGATAAACGCTTTAGTTCGCCAGAGAGCCGATATTGAACCCGTCAATGCGCATCATCTGTTCCTCGAGTCTGAATCCAGGCCAGTCCTAAAACAATGTAATTGCAATTCATGCATCTTAATTGTGTTCCTTTGACCCACTTCACTGACCACTAGGCTGCAGCTCAGGGACATTTGCATGTGTGTGAAATCAGGCTGTCTTTCCATGCTACTGTCAGCCCCCAGGCAAAAGGCAGTTCAAAGCCATAGAGAGCAGGCTTCCAAATGATTCTGTGTTGGGATTTGGTTTATTTTAAAAGTGACCACATTTATGTTCATGTCTTTAATTTGAAATGTTTGAATTTTTTTTTATAATTGTAAAGCCACAACTTTATTCCATCACTCCATCTCATTTTAAGGAAAAAAAAACAAAGCTGTGAGTTTTATATTGTTTTTGGACTGTTTACACTGATTTTTTTTCTACACATATATATTTTTGTATTGATTATGGATTATGAATGCAAAGATTTCTCTTCGGATACATGGTACGATTTAAGGGGGTTGAAGCTGTTTTGCACATTGTCACCGTTCACTTTTGTAAAAGGATGGTCATTAATATGCTGCTAAGGGTTATTTTGGACATTGAGTGTTTTCATACACTGGGAGAGAATGTGAAGTTCTTTGTGTAGCTTTTTTTTGTTATACTACCTGTTTATTTCTTTATTGCACATGAAGTTGTGGTGAAAAGGGTTTACATGGTCATCATGTTTTATTTAAAAGGAAAGCTGAGAATTTGTCACATTTATTTCTTTCCTGTTCAAGGCAAGGTCGACTAAGTGTATATTGCTTTGCACCACGGCAAACCACAGGAAATAAATCATTTTCTCAACCCATGCTCCACTGCTTTTGACTCATTAATTAAATTGTTTTGCCATTAATGGGTAGTTCTGCATGATTTATTGTTGCACCTTCCTGTGTGAAACAATCTTCCAATGCAAAGCAGTGTAGTCCAAGACTGTCGTCTAACCTACATCCAAATCATGATTACACTGAAGGTATATGTGTTTTTTCCCTCTAATTTTTTGCCTTTTCCTGGTCAGGGATCCAAACACCACACAGGTGTAAGCTTGGCCTGAACAGTTCGCCACTCCATCACAGGGCTGCATAGTGGTCGCTAGAGTCTTAGTGGAAGATGGGTGCTCAAAGGTTTGGTTGCACTTTGAGAGGAAATTAAAAACCTCAATGTCATATGTGTGGAAACATGGCAAAGCATCTAAGGTACCAACATGATATTGAGCTTTAGTAGTGTTCCAGGTTTGACCGACTGCACTCTTCTAGCCCAAATGTGCTATTAGAGAGAGGGAGAGTCTAAATGCTTAAGGTACTAAAACAATGATCTAGGAAAACCAAAATTCTCTCAGTTACTACTGGTCATAAGTAATCTCTACTGCTGAAATGACAAACCTGTGACCCAAAAGAAAAGGAATCATGTTTACGTAAAGCTTTTTTTTTCTTCCCATTTAAACCTAAGTAAGAAAAAAAGCTTAGGTCATTGTTTTAGTATATTAAGCCATACTTGCAGGTTTAAATGGGAAGGAAAAAAACGCTTAATGTTGAAATGATGGCTGAAGTTATATATTCTTTATATCTTTTGGCACATTTTCTTTCACTCACACTGGGCCAATTTAGAGCAACCAGTTAACCTACTCATATCCCAATTAACAATGTGTATGTTTGGAATGTGTGAGGAATCAGAGTACTGGAGTAAACCCACATGGACATGGGGAGAACATACAAACTCCACACAGGTAGAGTATGAGGTCAGGATCAAACCAGGGATCTCTGGCCATAAAATTCTTATACTGAATACCTAGAAGAACAAGCCAAGTCAAACTTATTTATATAGCGCTTTTTACAACTAGATGGTGGGACCAAGACTCAAATAGGGACCATCCTCTGTGGGCAGCTTGGATGTTAAATGTAAGAATTAAAGAACATATGCTACTTAAAATTAGAATGTAATATAGCCTACAGGCTAAGATGAAATGCACAAAGTACAAAATATAGAGTATTATTAAATAGGGAATAAAAAGTAGAATATTAAATAGTAGTATAAATGGAGCCGTGGACTATGATGTTTGCAGATGACATTGTGATCTGTAGTGAGAACAGGGAACAGGTAGAAGAGAACTTGGAGAGGTGGAGGTATAACCTGGAAAGGAGAGGAATGAAAGTCAACTGTAGTAAGACAGAATACATGTGTGTAAATGAAAGGGAGGCAGGTGGAAACAGTCAGGCTACAGGGATCAGTGGTCACAAAGGTCCAGGAGTTTCACACCCGGTACTTGGGATTCACTGTCCAAGGAAAATGGGGAGTGTGGAAGGAGTGTGGAAAGGAGGTAAAGAAGAGGGGTACAGGCAGGATGGAGTGGGTGGAGAAGAGTGTCAGGAGTGCTGTGTGACAAAAGGGTCGCAGCAAAAATGTAAGGAAAGATTTATAAGAGAGTAGTGAGACCAGCCTTGTTGTATGGCTTAGAGACAGTGGCACTGACAAAGAGACAGGAAGCAGAGCTGGAGGTGGCAGAACTTAAGATGTTGAGGTTCTCTTTAGGAGTGTCTAGGGTGGACAGGATTAGGAATGAGATCATCAGAGGAACAGCACAGGTTGGAAAATTGGGAGACAAAATTTGAGAGGCAAGACTGAGATGGTTTGGACATGTGCAGAGGAGGGATAGTGGATATATTGGTAGGAGGATGTTGGAGATGGAGCTGCCAGGCAAGAGACGGAGAGGAAGACCAAAGAGGAGTTATTTGGTTGTGGTGAATGAAGATATGCAGGGAGTTGGGGTGAGGTGGAAACGTTTAACACGCTGTGGTGACCCCTGATAAAGGGAGAAGCCGAAAGAAGAAGAAGAAGTATAAATGGAGGAAATATTGAATAGCTATAATAGAGTAAGGAATGAGTGAGTTGGGACAGTTAGTCCAGTAATAAGAGTCATTGTAGGTTCTTGTGTCCATCCATTTCCTGTGGCTTTTCCACGATAATATGACATTGATAACACTGGGATATTGTTCATAGTCTTGTGACTGGATTGGGCAGTACACACAGGAGAAAGTGTCAGGTTCCAAACATAAGGGTTAGAGATGCACGAAGCTGGAATAATTATTGAGGTTGTCCTGCAAAGATCCCATCAAGAGTACGTTTTGCACATGAGGCGAAAAAGAATCCGGTCTAACACGTGAGAATCTAAAAGGCTTGTTGAAGCTCATCCTTAAAGAGGCACGTGGCTCCAGGTTTTCTTTCCAGCCAAGCTAGAGCCACACCTGAACATCTAATCAGTCTGATGACCTGTTGATTAAATAAACTCAATCGTCTCGCTGCTGCTTAGTTGGAATGAACTTGCAGCCTTTGCGGATGGAGTTTATCCAAATACTGCTGTTACGCTTAGATTCTTTTCGCTTCCTTTGCTTTGTGTGATTGTTGCAGAATGTCTTCTCCAAGGGTGAGTACAAACATTACTGGATTCCTCTGTTTGTAGCTTGTACTGTATGTTCGTCATTTAAAATGCTTACTGCAGCTTCACGCATCTCTTAAGTGTTTTGGTTGTCTGAAAGTTTGGATTTTATATTGTACTGCATATAGACTAATAAATAACCATTGCAGTAATAAAATATTTTCTTAATTTGACGTGTTTAACTCAGCAATGTAAGCATGACTGAAAATGGTGTTGTGGAAGTGCTGTGGCCTTGTTGCAATTCTTCCACTGGATTGTTTTAAAAGCAGTACAGTTTTATAATTATACGCAAAACATACTAGCGGTGCAGTACTGTGCAAAAGTCTTAGGCCACCATTAGATTAGATACGCCATTGTTTTCTCAATGGCATGATGACTATATATAATTATTTCCCATTATTAGAATACAGCCAGAAAATACAGGAAATTTGTATGTAGTCTAAAAAAACTTCTGTAGTCTACAGTCTACTCTTTAGTGTTTCCTCCCCTTACACTTGAGCAGTAGCAGCATTTGGCAGTTTCATAAAGATGCCAAGTTGACCCTTCTACAGTCTGAAGAAGCTTGAATGGTCTTTTTGGAAGGGTAGCAGCCAAGAAACCATTTTTTTCAGAAGGGAATAGTGAAAATATGCTAAAAGATTGGTTTATCAGTGGAAAGTGTGTCTAAGTTTGAAAATTTTGGGTCCAATCGTCGACAGTGTTCTATATGATCATTACACCATTTTTTTAAAACAACAAATCTAATGGTGGCTTAAGACTTTTGCACAGTACTGTATGCCGCCCAGGTACAGAAAGTATTACTTGAACTGTATTTAATGGATTTGACTTTGACATGTTGAAAATATTTGGAAAAGGATGTATTGTAGATGAATGTGGTACACGTTGTGGAATTAAGTAAGGAAGACAGTACATGTGTACACACACACACACACACACACACACACACACACATCCACTCCACAGCATTGAACCATGGACATCTGGGTTATACTGTACTGATGCAGAATCTACCAGCCAATCCTCTCTAGCATGTAGACATGCATTTAAAAATCGTACGCATTCTGTCTTTGTAATTGGCCCGGAGATTGAGAACTTGGCCTCGGGAAATGTTCAGTACAGAGCCTGATGGGAGACCTTCAAATGATCCCTGTGACTGACAGAAGCACGCTCGTTTATTCCTCTGAAGCATTTCTTGCCTGAGGTTTCAGCGCAGCGTCGTACGTTTGTTTTCCTGAAAATAGCATAAAATAACCACTGTTGGCAGATGGATGTGAAAACCTACAAGGATTAGCATATAGCAGTCAGGAGGCTCCATGCTGAATGTATAAAACAAACATCAACCTATAAGAGCTGAAACATTCATGAACCTTATGGAAAAATGTTACAGATTGTTCTATACACTCACGGACCACTTTGTTAGGTACATATCATTGTTTGTACACTCATTGTCCATTTTTATCAGTTCCACTTCTCATAGAGAAGTATTTTTTTAGTTCTCCAATGATAGACTGTAGTCCGTCTGTTTCCCTTTACTCTGTTCTCTAATGGTCAGGACCAGCACAGATCGGGTACTGTTTGGGTGGTGGATCATTCTCAGCACTGCAGTAACTCTGATGTGGTGGTGCATTAGTCTGTGTTGTGCTGGTACGAGTGGATCAGACATAGCAGGGCTGCTGGAGTCTTTAAACACTGCTCATTCTCTGTGCACTCTATTGGACACTTCTACCTTATCGCTCCACCTTATAGATGTAAAGTCAGAGACAGTTGTTGCACAGTTTGTGTTCCTCTAATCCTTCATCAGTGCCTGCAGGAGGCTGGTGGCTGGATATTTTTGGCTGGTAGACTATTTTCAGTCCAGCAGTGACCCTGAGGTGGTTAAATAGCTCCAGGAGCACTGCTGTTCCGAGCCACATGCACAATCTTCTTTGAAGCCTCAGATGCAGACCTAATAGACACTGACAGAAGCCTGTGAAGCTCTGGGAGTCTGGTGTTTTTTGTGAAACCAGTGTTTTAAATGAGATGAAAACTTGTTCCTCCCTGGAGCATAACTCTCTCGACTGATGATTGGTGACCTCTCAAAGTAAATCAGGAAGCTGTCTGACTTCTCAACTTGCGTGCCAGTTAATCTTACAATTTATTTACACCATTTACAATTTACAGAGCTAAAAGAACAAGGTATGTTATGTAAAATGACCTTTATTAGGCAACATGCCTACCTGCGGCCCCACTGGAATTTCAGTCCTATGGCTAGTCAGTAAAATAAAATGAGATGTGAACATGTGCTTCCAGTATTTTAAAAACCACCAGTCAGGCTGAGAAATCTGTTTCATTCTAAGTTTGTGTCAACAAACAATCGGCACAACAATGACCAGGAGTACAAGGACCAATAATATTACAGAAGCACTAGATGGCAGAAGTGAGCTGCGTTTGTGATCCTCCTCACCAGGCTTGTTAGACCGAGATGCACACAGTCCTCAAGGAAAAGTTAAAATATAAAACGGTCTGGTAAAATCTTTGGAACAAAGTTAAAATATATACTCCTATGTATTTGAAGCAAGAAATGCATTCTTGTTAAGCCATAAAACATGGCTAAATATCTTCCAAAGAGCGCTGTTGTAATTACAGGGTTGTCTAGGTTTTAAAACTAAAAACCGACTCATTTATTGTGCTGAAAATGGAAACAAAACCTCATTTACAATGGCTATACAATAACTAAGGACTTGGGGTTCAGTTTGAATAAAAATTCTCAATCCACACATGCATATCACTGTCTCATTAACAATCAGGTTTTAAGGAATATCATCAGCGTAAAGATTGTAGGTCCTCAAAGTTACACAGAGCCAGATGAGATTAAAAAAAAGTAATAGACTGGAACTGCAGTATGCACTGTTTCAACAGTTTTTTATTTTTAAAGTTATGTTCAAATAAGATAAACGGAGTGATCAGCTTTTCCATTTGACCTTACTAAACAAACTTTTTGCTAATATGCAGTGTTGTGCAAAAGTCTTAGGCCACCGCTAGTTTAGATACACCATTATTTCAGATTTTTCTGCTTTGTTCTGATGTTGGCTGCTATCTTTTTATTGACTGATAATAATACAAAACTTTTAACAGGAGCTTCTAACTATATTGAATACCTTGATATTCACTTACACGTACTGGAAATAGTACAGTACAGTGGAAGCTCGAAATTCAAACGCCTCTCCACTCAATTCAGACATTAAATTTTTGCCCCGAAATTCGAACAAATTTTGAACATGGGCACCCTAAATAAAATACTCAATGGTGCGATCTTCCAAAGACTGTGATCCAGTCCAGTCGGTGGCGGTAATGCACCTTTTTGTTATGCCAATCGCCATAAAACCAGAAAGAAGAAGAATAATTGGAGCACGATCATAGGCATATTATGTATTATATTATTATATATCAGTCTGTGGGTGCGAGTTCAGACACTCCCTATAAAGTTTCACTTATGTCTTGTTATTAATGCTTTTAGTCTTTAATTTACCTATGAATATAGGCTTAAAAACAATTTGGGGGTCAGGAATGGATTCATATTATTTACTATTTACTTTTCTTATGGGGAAATTTGATTCTGACTTCACACAAGTTTGAATGGCCTTCTGGAACCAATTAAGTTTGAATTCCGAGGTTCCACTGTATGATGTCAGTGGATGAGTATCCTTAATATAACCCTTAATAATTGCTACATGACTGCACAGCTGGCTAACTCTCAATGAAGTGTACTTTAGTTTCTGTTTAAACTATTACTACAGACTTGTTTGACTAGATAAATTAGATTTATTTCTTACATTTATCATCTAAGCCACTCAAGGAGGTCGGGTCACTAAGTCTTGGTCCTCTCAAAGTTTTCTACCTCATAATATTTAGGGATATTTCTTTGCCACTGATGTCCTAAGCTTACTCAATTTGAGATTGGCATTAGATATCAGAAGATGATCTACAATTGTAAAGCTGCTTTGAGACACTGCTCCAATGTAGAAAGTGCTATAGAAATAAATCTAACATGACTTTGGAGACCTCGTCTTCATCTAATGTAGCACAGGAGCTTCCTTTGCTCCAGTGTACGCCTTGATATGGTTTCTGTAGGTGTTTCCCCAGATGCGTTTCCCCCTCGCCAGTGGCTCCTGGATCTTGGTACTCTTTAGGGTAGCGCTCGAGTCGGCCAGCGTCAGGAAATGGAATGTTGTACTTGCTGGTCTGCTTTCGTCTTCCATTGCGCTGCAGCTTATCTGGTTCATAACCGGCCAAGGTTTTCTCATGTTACTTCTTTACTGAAACTCTACTGGTTCCCTTTTGTGACCAGGATGAAATAAAAAAAACTTTTGTCATGACTTTTCAGGCCTCAAAAGGTTCTGCTCCACATTATTTATACGCTTTGATTCAGAACTACACGCCTGCATGCCAACTCAGGTCTTCAGCTTCAGGGCATCTGCTACATCCTTCATTGAGCTCAAACCATGCCCGCAAGGCCAGCTCTCGATGTTTCAGTGTCCTCACTGGAGGAATGAGCTTCCCACAGTGATCAGAACCACCCAGTGTCTCTCCTCCTTCCACATAAATTCGAGGACTCCTGAAGACCTCTTCAAACAATACCTATATTAATGGCTCTTCTGTCCTCGGCACTTTTGTTGTACCTGCTGTTTGAACATGCGTGTGCTGTATAACGGCTGCATTATTTTGTGAAACAGGGCGTTGTGCGAAATGATTGTTGACCATAGTCACAAGGTCCTTTATATGCTACTGTAGTGTAAGCATAAAGAGTATTTTCACAAGAAATGTGTGTCAATGGTATGAAAATGTCAGAGATCCTGCTGAAAACAGGAGTGATTGAAGCTTTTTTTGACAGAAGCCAAAATGCATTGATGGACAGTATTACGAAAAATGGATCAGCCAGATGAAGTGGTGACTTGGCGAGTGACTGTGAACCAGTTTATAGTTATAGCTAGGCATATACAAGTACAGTGGGTGTACTACTTGCAGTAGGACAGGCACATACTATTGTACTTTTAGTCAAACATCTAAAATATGCAAAGTTACTTTATTTTGACTGGAGTTACAGGAGCAGTGTTTATTTTCCCACTACTTCTCTACAGAAAGCCTCCTAGGTAACTATCTTACACGGGCAACAGTACACCCTGTATAACAGTTATCCTGTATAAAAGCAATCGAAGACGAGGTCATGTTCTCGTGAACAACATGTCTGGATTTATCTATGATCGTGACGTTGTCTGTGATAACACCCCCTCTCGTGTTCTATTGCTTAATTAGATTTCATCATAATTAAAACCTTGGTCCTTAATGAACAGACGTCGATCGTTGAACGGCGCATATGTGTTTTTGCGAACACTCTCCTTAAGCTCTTTTGTATTTGTTATTCTGTGTGGCCATTTTGCCAACTGAGAACTAGCAAATAGTTTCTGAATGGCATTCGTTTCTAGTCTGGGTAGTAATGAATACTTGTTGCTCTGGATAAATCCACTTCCCAGATGACTACATGTAAAGTGGAGCTCTACCATTAACCGCCATGCCTTTGTTCTCTCTGGGTAATTTCTGCTTGTTCAGGAGCACTTGATGATGCCTGTCTGTTCGAATGAGACAGTTTTCTCCTTGCTCTGTTGATCTTAATCTGTTTCTCTTTCGCTCTTTTTTTTTTTTTTCTCAGCATGTCAGGCGGTTTCTTAAAGCACCGTGGTTGGGCTTGTGTTGTGTGCTGAACTTTGAGTCTGTGTGTGTGCTGGAGTGTAACTTTATGCATGTGTATCGACCTTTACCGAGTCAGATGTGCTAAGAGCATGTCGGCGCCGTCAGATCCAATCATCTCCTCCCGGTTCACAGGGGATGGTGCCTGTGTGACTCTGCGAGAGTATTGTTTGTGAGAACGTATATGATGGTAATTTGTCTTCCATGTTGCAACAGTTCTTCAGAGGGAAGTGTGTTCACTGCTACTACTGCCCTGAGCAGTTATTCCCACCAGTCATGGACAATATGCAGGATCTATCTCCTGATATGTAGCTCTCTGTCTCGGTTCAGCTATTTATTTGCATGGTATGCAGAGAATTCAACAACTGCAGGGGCTGAGGTGTCTCAAAAGAGCATGTAGGTAAAGTCGTTAGCCCCGAAGTTCACATACTTTCTCTGTAAAGCCGGAGTCATTAATCAATATGTGACTATGGTCACTGCATCTGTTTTTAAGAAACAGTAAGCTGAACAAATCCGTCACTGAGAAATCTAATTTAGGTCGTACTCAAACTATGCTCGGTTGCCTTGGACCGTGCTGAGTGCGATTGTCCCCACTCCCCCACTGGCCTGCGCTCACACTGTGCGTAAACTTTCTGGGCCTTTGTGCACTTAGGTCATCACGATGTGACTTTCAAAGGTGGAGAAAGGAACGCTTACACAGCGCAATGGACTTTGTGGTTGTACTTATTTTGTGGTGTTTTTGGAATCGTGGGGGATTATGCAAGAGTTTTTCGGCTACTCCTACTGCTCAGATAGATTGACAATGCTGAACTTGGATTTAATGTTGGATTGCCGCAAAACTCAACATGCAACTATGTCTCGGACAGTTATGCAAATAATTACAGGTGTGCTCTGCTTAGACGGTGGGTTTTGCCACAAGAGGGCATAAGCGACTCCTCTGCTACCCTATAAAAAGGCTCTCAGAGGCTACTTTTGGGTAGTGTATCACCTAAGCGATTATTGACTGCTAGACATGCTCTATGACACATTTGCCCACAGATGTTGCAGCTGGGCCTGTAGATCCTGCGCACTCATAGGCTGATGAAGCTGGCATCCCAGCTGGTCCCATAAATGCTTGATTGGCGATAAATCTGGCAACTGGGCAGGCCAAGGAATTGTTGCGGTCTGACAGACATTCCTGGGAAACCCTTGCTGTGTGTGGGTGAGCATTATCCTGGTGAAAAATGCAAGTTGGAAGCCCTGCCATGAGGCAACATGTGCCCAGGATGTCCTGCACATATCGCTGAGTTGTTAGTGCCCCTCATATCACTCGTGTGATGGCTCGAAAGATCATCACACCTGCAGTTGGGGCAGTGTGTCGCTCCACAGTATGTGTTTTAATTAACATTAAGAGTGAGTACACCCTTAATGTTAGTTAGCAGGCGACAAAAGTCAAAGTGCAGAAACCCAGGCCATGCGGGACTCCTTAGGAGGCGCTGGATATGGCGTGTTGTTTCCCTTTTGCCTATTTATATAATATGAATGTGTTATAATATTTATACTGGCTATACTGTATTAATTCCCATTCTTAATATTCCAAAGCTGTTTATCTGAGCTGCAGCAAATTCTCATTGGCACCACAAACCCGGTACGGCTGTTTTGAGCCGGTATTCATCCATATGTATGGCGTATTAATGCAGCCTGGCCTGGGTTAGTGCAAGAATTATCATCCTGTTTGCAATATCTGTTTAATTTGTTTAGGTTGATCAGTCAACGCCGGCTAATCGCATACACTGGTAGTAAATTAGACATGCCGCTCTGGTTTGGATTATTTTCACTAATCTGTTTTTATAATTACCATCCACAATGCATGCTGTGAATTTGTTTTGGGCATGGGTTTAAGGGGAAGGGATGGGCATTGGGGTACATGTAAATGTGCGGTGGAGATCAAAGAAGGGAGACGTTATTATTTAGGTGCATAACATTTGTCTTAGATTATAGATTATTACAGTATACTATCTAGAAGAATGTATGCAGTATATTTTAACGCCTAATTAAATACCAGCATGGCATAGGAACTCCTTTACCTATATTACAATATCAGGATATTCATGAGTCGCATTAATCAACATTAAATTGATGCAGCTAGAGGTGAAAACCAGCACCTTTTTCCCCCTCAGCATAATTAAGCCATCTGTTCTGGTGCAGATCATGATGGTATACGGTTTGTACAACCCAAAACCAAATGCTCTACAACCAGGCCTGCGTTTTAGGCCTGTAACACGCTCCAAAAAAGGTTGAGACGAGTAAGCACTTACCACTTTGTCTTGTTGGCGTTCCTTAACACTTGTGACAAGATGTTTGGCAAGACGTTTTGGCACCGAGGTTACCGAGCGATGAAGTGTTTCAGGTGTTATTTTGTCACATTTTTCCTGCAAAGACGTCTTGCAACAGTATGTTGTCTCATTTTTCCTTTCAGAATTCTCCACACATTCTTTGCGGATGGGCCAGTCCAGTATCCGTACTCTCTTCCTCCAGTTTGTTCTTTTAAGAATAGTATGAAATCTTGAGTTTCTTGGCAGTCTATTTGGCCTGACCTTTATTTGACAAAATAATAAACAGACTGATGTTTCTGGAGCAAGCTGTTTAATTCCCCCGAGTTCAACAAAACTTCCATGCTCGTTTCAGGTATGTTTTATTTCTACGATGGAGTCTGTGCTCTACAATAGGTGCTGGGTGATGGAACCTCAAATCAATATCACGATTAATTGAACGTTTTACTTCGATTATGATGAATGAACGATTGTTTTGCTTTTGGGTTTTCACTGACAAGGTTTGTGCTGTCAATGTTTTCAACTATTAAAACTGGGACATTTTTTCACAGAGGAAGGAAACACATTGATGTACTATTTATGGTTATTGTCTGAATGTTTCAACCAGTTGAAAGCATAGCACACATCACTTGAGATGAAAATGTCTTATGAAAAAGGTCACATTTTAGTTTTAATGTAAAAAAAAAAAATGCACGTTCCCTAAAGTTGAAAATAAATCAATTTAATCAGAATTGAAATAATGCCATCTGGAAATTGGAGAACTTTTAAATCTTGCCATATGCAATTTTAACGAGCCGTTTAAATCCACTGAGCTCCACCATAGCTATGGGCGCCATATCCTTCAAAATACAGTAGGAAATTGCATCCGTAATTTCTTTCCATCTTCTTGAATCCTTTTCGTATTGTTTGTAAATGCAGATGGGGTAGTACATGCACATGCACAGCAGGGAAAGTATTAACAGCATTTTAATAAAACCAAAATGACCATGGGCAAGATTGTCGGTTGAAGGCAGATTTTTATGGACGAAAAATTCACGTCAAGTTTTGAAAAAGATCACGTGCATGTCAGTGCAGTCCTTCACACAGAGTCCGGAACTGATGGACTGCAACTGAGCCTGTTCTAATTACTGCATTGTTCGGATGTGTTAAAATCAGGCTGACCAATCAGGCTCTGTTGTCAGGCAGAACAGCTCCTCCTGCTCATAGAGTGCAAGAGCTTATAGGACGAGCAACGCTGACTATAAAAACATGGATATTAAAGAAAAGATCTGGTGGAATAGAACTCAAAGGCTGGAGAATGATGGTGATAAAGCTCACAGGGACTGGATGGAAGCGTTTTCATGTTTAAGTGCTTTCTAATCTGTTCATGATCACAAAAAACCACAAGCTAGAGCTTCCTGCACTAATCTGCACTCTTGTTTTTTTTAAGTTGACGTTGTGGAAAAGACGGAGAAATCTCCAACACATTAAGAGAAGGGAAATTAAAGAAAAAGTGGACATAATTCAGAGCGTTTAGAATAAAAACGTAGCGCACTCGGCGCGAAGGTCCCACTATGTAAAAAATAAATAAATAAAAAAAATCACCTTAAGTGATTAAAAGGCCTTAAAGGTTCTGAGTGTTTTTGATCAATTGTCAAGCCCTACTCATTTATATTTTTTTCTGTTTTAACCCCAGTTTTTCTGGTCAGGCTTTGGGGGGAGGGGGAGGGGGAGGTGCCTATCCCCCAGTTTGCTGGGTGCAAACGGAAGTGTAAATAATTCCATTTGAATTATTCTGTTTTAATGACATTTCAAAGTCCTGTGATCCTCAGCCTTCTGCTTAGCGTGATTTCAACATGCCTCTCTGCAGCTGCTGTGAATGCTCGGGTAATGGTGCGCTTCCTTGGATGAAGTCTTCAAAGTGTTAGTCCAGTTCGTTAGAAAACACGACAGCACGCTTCAAAAGCTTCATGATCTGATGTAACATGATGAGAGAACGAGGAGAGAGCTTCTGGCTCTTAAGTGCTGTTATCATGCACAATTTGTTAACGCTTGACTCTTTCTGCTCTAATAAGAGGAGTTGATTAGGAGCTCCACCCTTCTCATTGAACCTTGTGGGTGGAAATGGCTGAATGCCATCCAACGTGTGTTAATACTCCAGTAGTAACTCACTCCAAAAACCTTCTCCATTATGAAGGACTAATTACCGCTTTGGAAACGTAACCAGTATTACTTTACATTCCCAGAAAAATTTATGACATTATACTAATTGCTTTACTTCTAAAGCCCCATATTAATTTGTACCAACTTGAAGGTATAATGGACGATAGTCCTTTGTATGCATTCTTTAAAGCCTTAGTTTTTTTCAAATTCAGTGTTTTCAGGTTTTTCTGAGGCAGTTGCACAATCTGGTCACTAGATGTCACTATGGTGTGTGTGGTGTCTCGAGCCACACTGAGTCATTTTTCAAATTGACTTCTGGCTCTTTTGAGGATTGTAATGGGATACCTTCCTGTAAAATGTATTCATATTACTGACTACTTCTAAAATGCTCTCTAAAACCTATAGTAATGCTTTCTTTAAGGAAAAATAACAATCATTGTCACGTTTAAATTGTGATGCTTTTAAGTTTTACAGAGGCAATTGCATCGTGGTCTTCACTCACCTTGATTCAACACTGAATCACTTTTTTTGACTGATTCAAAGCTTAATAAATCCTTGTTTCTTGCACCACTTGTGCATGTGCACAAATTACATAAATGGGCACTACTAAAACAGCAAATACAGTATATAGAACTTTTTGGAAAACCTTTGGGAATTTTATTATTAATCGGTCTCAAATAATTCCATCTATTTTAATTCAGTCTCTTTTAATGATGTTGCAAAGTCCAGTAATCCCATTACTCCTTACTCCCTAAAATCAGTATTAATCTGCACCGACTATAAAGTACAAGGATAAGAGAATAGTCCTTTATGCTTATTTAAGAAAAGGAACATTAATTTTCAAATTCAAATCGTTGTTTGCATGGAGATTTTTCTGAGGCACTTGCATAAATCTGGCCAGCAGATGTCGCTAAGGGTGCGCGGTATCAAGCCAAACATTGAATCATTATTCAAATCGATTGATTCAAATGATTCAAAGCTTAAAGCTTTGTTTCCCCCACCACTAGGGCATATACACAAATTCTGTAAACAGGCAATACTAAAACTCCTAACATGGAGGGAATTTTTGTTAAGGCTTTGGGAAGAATAATTTTCTCACTCAAACATGAATAATGCAAGTATCTGTTTATTATCAATCAGTAACTGTGATGTGATAAAGAATTTAAACTGTAAGCATTACTGTTACAGGAAAAGGTAATTACTGTAATGTTACTTTATACTGCGTTACCCTCAGCACTGTTCATTTGAATGGTTACCTATACAGCCTTCCATGATTAAGGAGCAGAGGAACTGTGAGCATTTACTCCTGTTGTAACACAGGTTTGGGGTGCGGGGGGTAATCCTGATCTGCTGTTTCTGTAGCCTATGTGGAAGTACTAAGAAAATAACAGGAAAGTTGCGTTCATGCTTTGTCAGAATAGCTTTGAAGAATCATCTGGTACCAACTTCTGAAAGCCTGGATTGTTCATGATATGCCATGCACTTAGACCTGAAGACCTCCCTCCCGAACAGTCCAGAAGGCACCGGTGGGACTCGAACCACTCTCTCCATGGTAATGTGCTGTCTGCGTCTGTTCTGATGAACTGTGAATCCATAAACTGTCAAACTTTCTGAAACCAGGACGTATGCTCGTATCCTAACAAGCTGGCTGATCCTTTTGCTTGTAATTAAGTTAGCTTATTCATTTGATTAGTTTGTGGTTGCAGGAAAACGTCTCTGGAGAAGTGTGTGAACACTCTGGCAGAGATGGGATGTTCTAACTTTGGCAAGCAACTGAAACGCTAATTGAATTTGTGTCTAATAGGATCTACACAAAGCCTCTAAACGGGTTCAGTTCTGGTGCGTCCTGTCGGACTGATTGTATTTGTATTATTTTTGCTTTGCTGCAAGTGAAAATGCTTCAGCGGTGAGGCTGTGTTTGTGAGTGTGGGCGGTATTTTCACCCGGATATTATGCACTTGTTGAACAGGGAATGACAGGTAGACAATGAGTTATATTTTGTTGTACCTTTGAACACTAACCTACCGAGACCCTCCCTCCTCATGTGGATATAATCTGTTTCCTATACATAATACAGGCAAGCGCCATTTATTCATCTGATCAATGTTTGTTCGCTTTAATGACTGAGGTCATAACAATTATAATAAATTCTAATCGGTATGCACATATTTTGTTTGGTTTTTCCTGTGCAGAAAGTGAGAAGCAACAAGATGTAAAGGACTGACACCATCTGACAGTAGGCAGCATGTAAACACGAGGTTATGACATCACAGATTAGCGTGTTTACTGGTTCTGGGTTGGTCTCCGAGCTTGGCAATTGTATTGCAAACGTTTCGTCACCAATCGAGGAGACCTCATCAGTGCGGTTGTAGGTGACGTTTCTTCTGAACAACGTCGGGTATTTTGATACAAAATTTGCGTCATGGAAGCAGCTGATTGGTTAGCGGATCAAAATATAGTGCGTCGTGGTCTGAAGGGGCCGACTGATTGGTTGAAAATGATTGTCTGCGTTGTGGTTTGAGTTGGGCGATTGTGATTGACCACAACTCAGAACATTCCCTTCAACCAGAGTAGTGTGTTTACGTCATCTGGCAACAGTTGGCAACTCTTCGAGCAGGCTTTAGGTCCTTTCCTCTGAAAAACATTGGCAACATTGGCTTGCTTGCTCATTGGCTCACGTTTGTAATGGAGAATGTTTTGGTTCACGTGTTTGTGTGGATGACTTTCTGCTGCTTATATTTACCCGGCTGTAAATGGTGTTTTAGTGTATGTACAGTCGTATGAAAAAGTTTGGGCACCCCTGATAATTTTCATGATTTTTATTTATAAATCATTGGTTGTCCAGCTCAGCAATTTCAGGTAAATATATCATATAGCAGATGAACACCGTGATATTTGAGAAGTGAAATTAAGTTTATAGGTTTTACAGAAAGTGTGCAGTAATTATTCAAACAAAATTAGGCAGGTGCA
>JAJAGP010003289.1:0-78302 GCA_025084515.1 Ancistrus triradiatus | reverse complement strand
CATTGTGGAGGAAATTTGGCCACTCATCTTTGCAGAATTGTTGTAATTCAGCCACACTGGAGGGTTTTCCAGCAGGAACGGCCTTTTTAAGGTCATGCCACAGCATCTCAATAGGATTCAGGTCAGGACTTTGACTAGGCCACTCAAATCTTCATTTTGTTTTTCTTCAGCCATTCAGAGCTGGACTTGCTGCTGTGTTTTGGATCATTGTCCTGCTGCAGAACCCAAGTTTGTTTCAGCTTGAGGTCACGAATATTCTCCTTCAGGATTTTTTGGTAGCAGCAGAATTCATAGTTCCATTTATCACAGCAAGTCTTCCAGGTCCTGAAGCAGCAAAACAGCCCCAGACCATCACACTATCACAACCATATGTTACTGCTGCTATAATGTTCTTCTTCTGAAATGCTGTGTTACTTTTACACCAGATGTAATGGGGGACACACCTTTCAAAGAGTTCAACTTTCTTTGGATCTCGGCATGATGTGTAGCTTTTGAGGATCTTTAGGTGTACTTCACTTTGTCAGGCAGCTCTTATTTAAGTGATGTCCTGATTGAGAACAGGTGTGGGAATAATCAGGCCTGGGTGTGGCTAGAGACAGTGACCGCAGGTGTGATAAACCATTGTTATGTTTTAACAAGGGGGCAATCACTTTTTCACACAGTTATGCGATGTCTGGCTGTCGATAATAATGATTAAATATTAATAATTATTATAGAATTTATATTTTTATTATATTTAGAATTGATATTTTAATTTAATAATTTAATTTAATAATGTTGGATTTATTATTTGTGTTCTGCTGCTGCTTGTCACACACACACACACACACACACACACACACACACACACACACTGTGGGTGAGGGTTCACCCTGAGGCCGGGCACCGTGTGCCCCCATAAGGCTCCTGGGCCGTGGTGTTTCTTGTACGTTGTGAGGTTCAGTGATGAGTCACAGCTTCCTCCATCACTCCCGGGCTCTGTTTTAACTGAAGCCCCCTTTTTTTGGACTGGGGTGCTTCTTGTGACAGAAGCAGTTCCTCGGGGGGGTTGGGGGTCAGGAGTCGCCGATTCAGACGAGACATGCCTCCCGTGCGCCGTAACCGAAAATGGAAAGCAGATGTTCGTTAATTAAGGGAAACGTGACTGACAAGACTGAAGTGGCGAGCGACACGAGCTATCCGGCGCCAAGCAGCTGTTATTCCCGACTTCATTGTCAGTCTTGTACACAAGTTAGCGCGTCCCACCGGCGGCCCCGGGGCCCGAGAGCACAGCCAATTATCAAAATGCAATTAAACATCGTTTTGGTTTTTGTTTGGTATGGTTATTCAGTCTGGCATATTATTGTTTTCTTGTTGGAATCATCCTTTGTTCCAAAAAAGATCTGTGATACTGATGGGTCTGAGCACAATCCCCGTCCCCACTGTATGATGGTCCATCCCAGATGCCTCTGAACCCAGAGAAGCCGACGCCCCTTCTGGACATGGTTATAACATAAGGCTCCTTTTTAGCACAGTAACGTTTTAAGTGGTATCTGTGAATGTAACTCTGTATTGTAGAGCTTGATAAAGGTTTGATAAAGGAATCCCTTGCCCATGTGGTTCTATCAGCTATTGATGAATGATGGTTCTTGATGCAGAGCCGTCTGAGGGAGTGGAGATCACCCCTCTTCAGTTTATGCTTGTGCCCTTAGCCTTTATGCACTGAAATTCCTCCAGATTCTGAATGGTTTAGTGATATTATGCTCTGTAGAGGGAGAAATATATAAAGCTCTTCCTTTAAATAAGTCTTTCTCTGAGGAACATTGTTTTCAAACATTTAAATCATTTTCTTACACATTTGGTGTTAAACTGGAGATCCTCTGATTATCTTTACTCCTCATATTTTCTCCATTCCTTTTGTGGACGCTGCTTTTGGACCAAATAATGATCATAAGTACGTGCTTGATTTAGTTTTTTTTTTATCTCATTGGTTAGCCCTAAATTGTCCCCGTTCCAGATTTTTTAAATTTTTTGTTTATTTCTTTATTTATTAACAAATGAAATGAAGCTGACCTCTGTTAGATCATAGTGAGCTTTTAAATAATGCTGTTACAGGTCTTGTTTTTTACCCCAGGCCTGATCGCTGGCTCTCTTTTCGGGGCGTCCTGAGAACGTGGAGCGATTCTCTGGTCAGTAATCTAGGGCGGTGAAATTGATGAATGGCTCGACATTAGCTCCGTTCAAACAACAGATGTTAATTCACTTCGGATGTGAATTATCTGATCATTTGTGTCAGTGAGCGCAATATGAATGACGCAGATTATCTCCAATTCGCCTCTTCCCTCGGTACGCTCCGTGTCCTTCGTCTCCTCAGGTACGAGGCTCCGGGGCGGCCGAGGGGATCTTTATGACGTTCCATTAGGCAGCCTCGTCTCTGAACAGCTCATTAGGACACAGCCGTGGCTTCCTCTGGGCACTGCCAGGGAGAATGATGGTTTTGTTCCATGGTGGGAGAATATTAGTCATCCTCAGACTCATGTTCCATCCTCGTACGTTTTATCCAAACTTCGACGGAGTCTCCTAAACACTCGGAACCCGGGTTAGAAGATTCTGGCACTAATCAGAACGACTCGTTCTTTATGTCCTCCTCACCGCCGTCCTCTGTGATTGTGATCAAGGCTTCGACGTTGCGCGAGATCTCTCCATCTCCTGAGGAATCTCACACTGCCTGAATGCAAACTAAGGCCGTAAGAACCTCCTTCTTCCTCCACAGACCCCCTGGGGTGGAGGGGAAAGGTATCAAAACAAAGCAAATCAAAAATAGAGAATGAATAAAAATCTGGAACATCAAGTATGTAAAAGCTGTAGCATGGTAATTGGAGAGTGTTTGGGAAGTATGAAAGATAGTTCTGAAATCCTCACAGCTTGTGTGCTTAGGGTCTTGCTGCATGACCCACCTTCTCTTGAGATTCAGTTCATGGACAGATGTCCTGACATTTTCCTTTAGAATTCTCTGATATCATTCAGAATTCATTGTTCCATCAATGATGGCAAGCCGTCCTGCCCAGATGCAGCAAAACAGGCCCAAACCATGATCCTACCAGTACCATGTTTCACAGATTTTTACAAGTTTTATTTTGGTCTCATCCGTCCACAAAACATTCTTTCAATTGCCGTCTGGCTCGTCCACGTGATCTTTAGCAAACTGCAGACGAGCAGCAATGTTCTTTTTGGAGACCAGTGGCTTTCTACTTGCAGCCCTGCCATGCACACCATTGTTGTTCAGTGTTCTTCTGATGGTGGACTCATGAACATTAACATTAGCCAATGTGAGAGAGGCCTTCAGTTGCTTAGAAGTTACCCTGGGGTTCTTTGTGACCTCGCCAACTATTACACACCTTGCTCTTAGAGTGATCTTTGTTGGTCCGGCCACTCCTGGGGAGGGTAACAATGGTCTTGAATTTCCTCCATTTGTACACAATCTGTCTGACTGTGGATTGGTGGAGTTGTTGATGCTCATCAGGTTGGAAAAGGTTACAAACCATCTCTGAAGAGTTTGTAACCCATTACAACCTGATGAGCATCAACAACTCTTTCTCTGAGCACAAACATGTGTTGTGAAGAGCAGACTTTGATAGATCCCTGTTCTTTAAATAAAACAGGGTGCCCACTCACACCTGATTGGCATCCTATTGATTGAAGACACCTGACTCTTTTTCCCTTTCAAATTAACTGCTAATCCTAGAGGTTCACATACTTTTGCCACTCACTAATATGTAATATTGGATCATTTTCCTCAATAAATAAATGACCAAGTATAATATTTTTGTCTCATTTGTATAACTGGGTTCTCTTTATCTACTTTTATTACTTTAAATGAGTTAGATAAACTGAAGGAAATAAACTGAATTTCCTCCATTCGTACACTTTCTGCCTGACTGTGGATTGGTGGAGTCCAAACTCTTTAGAGACAGTTTTGTAAGCATTTCCAACAGCTCTTTTCCTGACCTCCTCACAAATCTGCTTTGTTCGTATCATGATACAGTTCCACAACACGTCAGTCGTCAGTGGGTGACTCCACACACTCGTCTCTTCGAGTCCCACAGATAGATGACCATGGTCCAGCTCTGGCTGCACATCTGTCTACCATCAGCCTACCCCTCGCTGCTCTGAGGCTCCACAGCAGGATGAAGTGATGGTGTAATTTTTCCTGACATGTCCAGAGATAAATGTGGACCGTCTGAAATCTGAAGCGTAAAAAAGCAGTATGTTTATTTTGATTTGTTTACAGAGCAATACTTTTAATTGGTGGCTCATCACTACAAAAATCTCTCAGTTGAATAAAATACAGTACAAATGCGTTAACACATTGAAAATAGTTTATTTTAAATGATTATTTATTAAGTTTTATTGTCTTTTGAAAAGTCCTGACAATGTTTATCCTCACCTTGTTCCTCTTGGTTGCTCAGTACTGCATTGAGCATCTCCATAAGCTATCACCTCATTCCCCAGAGTCGTTTACCACCTCGCAGCAACTCTCAATTTATTTATTTATTTATTTATTTATTTATTTATTTATTCATGTATTTATTTATTTAGTTATTTAATTCATGTCACATACAAGCTTGTGAACTACATTACCCAGAAGTCATGGGACAGTCAATTAGTATTCATATATTTAGCATTAACAGGCTTAGTCCTAAAAGCTGCTCCTGGCTGATGAGTTCTGTAACCTTGCCAGGAGGCAGTGCGGTTTCTTTATATGAGATGCTTCCGGTAAATGGTTTGATTGTGTATCTGTGGAAAAGAAGGGAAAAGGAAACAGAAAACACACAAATTATTTATATATAATGCAAATATGAAAGTTGATCAAAGGAAGTCACGCCCGCTACCAGCACGGCTCTCCACGCCCACGTCCTGGAACGCTTGCCTTCCCCCTCCTTCTAATCATGCCCACCTGTTCCCGTTTTTAGCCTCGCTTTCCCCCTATTTAAGCACTCATTCGTTCCCCGTTCCGTTGCTAAATCACTTGGTCTCCTACCTTGTCTCGTAGCTCCGTATCAAGTACGTTGTCTGGTGCTCCTGTTTCTTGAATAAACGCCGCTCCTCGATCCAGTTGCCTGCGTTTGTCTCCTGATTTTCCATACCAGCGTTACAGTTGATTTAGCCGCTATGGAGACAGTGGCTAGTGGATCAGACCACGGCTCTGCTTCTGCCTTCGGACAACACCTCGCCGACCTCCGCACCCAGCTGGAAGAGGTTGCCCATGCCGTCACGCTACTCGCTGAGAACCAGCGCTCGCTCAGCTCGTTGGTTCCCTCTGTTAGCAAGCTCTCCCAATGCGTGTCACAGCTGTCGTCGTCCCCAGCCGCCGCGGACTCCCCTGCTTCAGTTCCGCTTCCCTCCAGTCCTCCGCATGCCCCGCCTCCGCACTCGGCTTTCAAGATCGCCCTACCGGAGAAATATGATGGAGACCCAGATCGCTGCGAGGGTTTCCTGCTACAGTGTGACTTCTACTTCATTCACTCACCCCCGAAATCCGACGCAGCCCGCATAGCCTTGGTAATCTCCCTCTTGTCACACCGTGCCCTGGATTGGGCCACCGCCATCTGGTCCCAACATTGAATTGAAGCAAGGGATTATGACCACTTTTTGGCCGCTTTCTGCTCCGTGTTCCAACATCCTCGCGAGGGTCGCTCCAGTGCTGAGTTGCTGCTCAACCTGCGTCAGGGTCGCCGCTCTGCTGCTGAGTATGCCCTTGAGTTCTGCACGCTGGTGGTGCAGAGCGGCTGGAATTCGCCGGCTTTCCTTTCACCTTTCCACCAGGGGTTACGTCCCGATCTAAGAAGGGAATTGGCAGGACGCGACCTCAACCTCACCCTGGAGGAACTCATCTCTCTCACCATTTGCCTGGATCAACTCCTTGTATCCTGATCTCGTTCCGCTCCTCGCTCCACGCCGGCCTTCACCGTCCGGGATTCCTTGCATCCTCCCGAGCCCATGGAGCTTGCTCGCACTCACCTCCCCTCCGAGGAGCGTCGATGTCGCTTCGAGCTGGGGCTATGCTGTTACTGCAGTTCCAACCGTCACCTACGCCCTGACTGCGACCTTGCTCCCTCTCTCGGGTCTACTGGCGTGCGTGCCGGGGCCACGGCACGCACACCCCGGGTGAGTCAGCCCCCTCTTATTCCCTCCTTTACTTTGCCTGTGCTCTTGCGAGTCTCTCATGCTGAGCTCTCCCTTACAGCCCTGATCGATTCCGGCGCCCAGCGGAACTTCATTGCCGACCATCTGGTTACCGAATGGAAGATCCCCTGCACCCCTCTCCTCGCGGGCTGGTGAGTCACTGCAGCGGACGATTGACCGCTTGGCTCTGGCCTCCTCACCACTGTCACTGCCCCCCTGCATCTGCTCACGAGCGCCACCCATGAGGAGACTATCACTCTTCTTCCTGTGGCCTCCCTGACTTATCCCATCATCCTGGGTCTTCCCTGGCTTCACCGTCACGACCCCCTCATCTCCTGGTCCACCCAGAAGCTTATCCGCTGGTCCCCTTGGTGTCGGGACCACTGTATACGTCGCACTGCTCTCCAAGTCCACTCTCTCCCTGTCTCCATCTCTCCCTCTCTCCCCCTCGACGTGCCCAGTGAGTATCAGGACCTGGCACCCGTCTTTGGGGAAGGTACACCGGCCTGTCTTCCTCCTCACCGACCGTACGACTGCGCTATAGAGTTGTTACCAGATGCACCTCTACCCAAAGCCTGTCTGTATCCCCTTTCGCCGGCCAAAGAGAAAGCCATGAGCGACTATATCGCCGAGTATCTGAGCCTCGGCTTCATCCGTCCATCCACCTCGCCCGTCTCTGCTGACTTCTTCTTCGTACCCAAACGGGACTCGTCGTTATGGCCATGCATCGATTATCAGGAGCTCAACCGCATCACTAGGAGGTATGTCTACCCACTCCCGCTGGTGCCCTTGGCTCTCGAGCAACTTCGGACCGCCCGCTGGTACATCAAGCTGGATCTCCGGAACGCCTACAACCTGATCCGCGTGAAAGAAGGTGATGAGTGGAAGACCGCGTTCAGCACCAGCTCAGGCCATTACGAATACCTAGTGATGCCTTTCGGTCTGGCCAATGCCCCCTCTGTCTTCCAGGCCCTCATTAGCGACGTCCTCCGGGATATGCTGGGCCATTTCGTGATCGTGTACCTGGATGACATCGTAGTCTACGCTCCAGACCTCACCACCCATATCGCCCATGTCCGCCTGGTCCTAGAGAGGCTGTATTCCCACCACCTCCGTGTGAAAGCCGAGAAGTGCGAGTTCCACAGTCAGTCAGTGCACTATCTCGGTTACGTCATATCACCCTCCGGCATAGCGATGGATGACTCTAAGGTCTCTGCCGTCCTCTCGTGGCCCGCACCCAAGTCCATCAAGGAGCTCCAACGCTTTCTGGGATTCGCAAATTTCTATCGTCGCTTCATACGAAATTTCAGCCGGACGGTGGCACCCCTCACCTCACTCTTGCGGGGCAATCCTCGTTCCCTCCGCTGGTCCCCAGAGGCAGAGAAGGTTGTTACCACCTTGAAATCCGCCTTTACCCACGCTCCAGTCCTGGGTCACCCCGACCCGGACCGCCCCTTCGATCTGAAGGTCGATGCATTTTTGGTAGGTGTGGGGGCCGTCCTTTCACAATGCCTGGGCGACCCACCTAAGCTGCATCCCATCGCCTTCTTCTCTCACAAGCTTACTCCCACAGAGCGCAACTACGACGTGGGAGACCACGAACTGCTGGCCATCAAACTGGCGCTGGAGCAGTGGAGACATTGGCTTGAGAGCTCCAAACACCCTTTCACCGTTCTAACCAATCACAAGAACCTCGAGTATCTGCGCTCCGCCAAACTTCTCAACGCCCGCCAGGCTCGCTGGTCTCTCTTCTTCACCCGCTTCACCTTCTCCATCTCCTATCGACCCGGTTCCAAGAACACTAAGGCTGACGCCCTCTCTCGCAGCCATGATCCCTCCTCAGTCGCCCCGGAGGATCCAGCACCTATCCTCCCAGCCTCCTGTGTTGTTGGCACCATCCAGTGGGATTTCGAGCGAGAACTGGATGACGCGCTCTCCCGGACCCGCATCCGCCCTGAGTGCCCAACGGACAGGAGATTCGTTCCTCCCAGCTTCTGTGACCGTCTCATCACCTGGGCACATGTCTCCCTTTGTTCTGGCCACCCCGGGGAGACCCGCACCCATCAACTTCTGGCCGCGCGCTACTGGTGGAGAACTATGCGCAGGGACGTTCATCAGTTCGTGGCTTCCTGCAGCGTCTGTGTCCAAAGCAAGACCCCTCGCACTCTTCCCTCTGGTCAGCTCCATCCCTTGCCCATTCCGCTGTGGCCCTGGTCCCACATCGCGGTTGACTTCATCACGGACCTCCTGTCCTCTCATGGGTTTACCACCATCCTCTCCATCATCGACCGCTTCTCCCGTGCTGTGCGCTTCATCCCGCTGAGCAAGATCCCTTCCGCTCTTCAGATGGCCGAATGCCTCTTCGAGCACGTGTTCCGCCTGTTTGGTATCCCTGAAGACATCCTTTCGGACTGGTGTCCCCAATTCACCTCCGCGGTCTGGCACGCATTCGTGGGTAAGCTGGGAGCCGCTGTGAGCCTCTCTTTGGGCTACCATCCGGAGTCAAATGGTCAGTGCGAGCGCTCCAACCAGGAGCTGAAGAAATTCCTACGCTGTTACTGCCTACACAACCCGCTGGATTGGAGTCAGTTTCTCCCCTGGGCTGAGATAACCCAGAATTCCCTCCGACATTCCGCTACTGGCCTCACGCCTTTCCAGTGCATTCTGGATTTCCAACCTCCCTTTGTCCCGTGGGATTCTGGAGGTCTGGTGTCAGGTCCATCAAAAGCTCGACAGGGCGATCCAGCGCTGGCGCCCCGCTCCTGCATATCGTCCGGGGGATAGGGTTTGGCTGTCCTCGAGGGACCTCCGGAAGACTCAGGGAAGTACCCAATTCTCTCCCCGCTTCTTGGAGCCTTTCAAAATAGTCAAACGGGTTAACGACGTTACCTATTGGCTTGAGTTGCCTCCTCATTTACGCATGTGCCCCTTCTTCCATGTGTCTCTCCTCAAGCCCTGGGTTCCCGGGCCGCTGGCCGCCTCATCTCCGTCGGACCAGCCACCGCCCACGGGGCTGGAGGGGGCTCCCACCTACACGGTCCACCGCCTCTTGGACTCCCACCGGCGGGGCATGCGCATCCAGTACCTGGTCAACTGGGAGGGCTACGGTCCGGAGGAGCGTTGCTGGGTTGACGCCAAGGACATCCTGGACCCTCTCCTCATCCGGGAATTCCACACTGCCCGTCCCGACCATCCGGCACCTAGGCCTTGTGGCCGCCCTCGCAAATCCTCCTCAGCATCCGTTGCCGTCAACACCTGCCACGCCCCCGCCTGCACGGGGCCTTCGAGGGGGGGTACTGTCACGCCCGCTACCAGCACGACTCTCCATGCCCACGTCCTGGAACGCTCGCCTTCCCCCTCCTTCTAATCATGCCCACCTGTTCCCGTTTTTAGCCTCGCTTTCCCCCTATTTAAGGACTCATTCGTTCCCCGTTCCCTTGCTAAATCACTTGGTCTCCTACCTTGTCTTGTAGCTCCGTATCAAGTACGTTGTCTGGTGCTCCTGTTTCTTAAATAAACGCTCCTCGATCCAGTTGCCTGCGTTTGTCTCCTGATTTTCCATACCAGCGTTACAGAAGTCATGAGAGGAAAGAAAATTTATGACAAAAAATTTTATTTAGAAGATGTAAAGGGAGTGACATCTGATAACAAAGTAAGTAAACAAATAAAAGAAGCAAACAAACAATGGATGGATGGAAGGAAGGAAGGAAGGAAAGAAAGAAAGAAAGAAAGAAAGAGGCAAACAAAAAATATAAGTCAACAAAATAAAGAAAAAAAAAAGAAAAATGGGCAAACAAACAATGGAATGAAGGAAGTCACAAAATAAGGAAAAAGAAGTAAAATAAAGAAAGCAGACAGTGGTGTGGAGGTGATGAAGCGGTTCTGTCCTGGACTGGAACCATATGGTCTATAGTAATGAATCCAGGTTCTGCTTTTGGAGCTGATGATGGTGCGGGTTCGAGGATGGAGGCCGAGAACACACATTCACAACCCAACAGGAGCTACAAGGAAAATAATAAGTTATTTTGATCTGCCATCTCTGAGAGAAAGAAGTGGTTACAGATTGAAGTTTTATATTTTTGTTCTTTTTTATTTTTTGTTGTTCGAGTTTCTGAGGAGCACAGGCAGTAAATCTTTAGTCTCTGCCGTGCAGACGGCTAAATACAACCAAACAAAAGCGCAAACAAAGTGCCTCTTCTCAATTTTCCAAATGACTTGTCCATTTTATGAGAATGTTTTTTTTTTTCTTCTCTTTTTTCCCTCTCAACAAGGCAATCACCTTTCTCATATACATCTGTACAAATTGATTTCCTTTTTACAAGAGAAGATAAAGACCATGGCAACAGAAATACCTGTAAGTGAGGGATAATTACGGAGCCAGGCGCCCCCCGCGGTGCCACTCGCCGAGTCGCAACAACACGCATTTAAACCTGAGCAGTGCTGGACAGCCTCTCACCAATAAGGCCCGGATTTGATTAAAATTATAGCTCTTATGCTCTTACTTCATCTATTAAGATCAGCGGCGCGTCCAGGCGTTTTTATAACCTGTGAAGAGAGTCTCTCCTCCCCGAGGAAAAAACCCTGTACCTCTCACCTGTACAGCAAACGGCCGGCGCTTCAAGGCGGCACAATGTCTGCCTTCTCCAAAACAAACTGTTTCCACTGTGGGATTGGTTAGGAAGGAGCATCCAAAAAAAAAAAAAGCAAGCAAACAAAGGAAGTAAACAAATAAAGAAACAAACAAAGGTAGCAACAAAGAAAGAATAAAGAAAAAAGAAACAAAAACCAAACAGAGAAAGTAAACAAAAGAAAAAAAGAAGAAAGAAGAAAGAAGAAGCCACCAAGGAAGTAGCAAACAAAGGAAGTAACAAAAGACAAAAGAAAGAATGAACGAAACAAACAAAAAAAAGAAGTAAGCAACAAAAGAAGAAAGAAAGAAGAACGACAAAAAGAAAGAAAGAAAGAAAGAAAGAAAGAAGCAAACAATGAAAGTAACAAAGATAGAAAAAAGAAATAAGAAAGAAGAAGCAAACAAAGGAAGTAAACGAAAGAAAGAAAGAAGCAAACAAAGGAATAACAAAAGAAAGAAATAAAGAAACCACACAAGGAATAACACAAGAAAGACAAAGAAAGAAAGAAGCAAACAAGGAAGTACAAAAGAAGAAAGAAAGAAAGAAAAAGACAAACAAACAGAGAAAGTAAACAAAAATAAATAACTGAGTAAATAAAGAAACAAACAAACAAATGGAATAAACAAAATAAAGGAAGAAAGAAAGGAAGGAAGAAGTAAACAAATGAAACAAACAAACAAATAAAGGAATTAAACAAAAGAAAGTAAGAAAAGAAAAGAAAAAGAGGCAAACAAACATGTCCGAATACTATTGGACCGTCCACAAAGGTGCTAAAACTGCACACTAACCAAAGGCCATGTTTTGTTTAATGCGCGTCTTAAAAAGCACAGAAACACGATACATCTGAGTTCAACAAAGACGGTACTGCTGTGGTGAGCAGAAAGGCCTCTCAACCTTGAGGCGAATGGGCCACAACAGCAGAGGACCATGTGACAGCGAGCTGAGGCTGCAGTGTGTGCGGTTCTATCCTCTCATAGATACACAGGAACCTTACTTCATAAACTGTCACCCTAGTGTTACTCTGATATGGATAATCCTTTCCTTAAGCTGAGCTCTAATCTTCCTTTCATCTTACTCCAGCTTTGCTCCAACAGGATCTAGGCCTTACGCAGGCTCTGACCTCACTCTGACCTCACTCTGACCTCACTGTGAGCTCAACTAACTTTATGCTTCAACCCCAGATCAGCAAACATTCAGACGGTATGGGAAATGCCTATAAAAACTACACAGTGTTTCTTATGCTTCCGTTGACTTATATTTCATTGCAGGCAGAACCTGAGATGTTTCATGTCTTTTCGGGTCTGCATCACAGAAGTGGAAATGACCTTCCGCGAGGACCCTGACCCGACCCTGTACCATACCAGAGCTTGGCTTTTGGACTTGTTCCTCATAACAGTCTTTGGTTTTAAGAAAGATCTGTGATACTGATGGGTCTGAGCACAATCCCTGTCCCTACTGTGTGATGGTCCATCCCAGATGCCTCCAAGCCCAGAGAAGCCGACGCCCCTTCTGGACATGGTTATAACATAAGGCTTCTTTTTAGCACGGTAACGTTTTAAGTGGCATTTGTGAATGTAACTCTGTATTGTAGAGCTTGATAAAGGTTTGATAAAGGAATCCTTGTCCATGTGGTTCTACCAGCTACTGATGAATGATGGTTCATGATGCAGTGTCGTCTGAGGGATCGGAGATCACCCTTCTTCAGTTTAGGCTTTTTAGGAAATTCCTCCAGATTCCGAATGGTTTAATGATATTATGCTCTGTAGAGGGAGAAATATATAAATCCCTTCCAGTCTTTCTGTGAGGAACATTGTTTTTAAACAGTTGGTGATAAGCTGGAGATCCTCTGATCATCTTTACTCCTCAGAGACTCAGGCTTTCCTGGATGCTGCTTTTGGACCAAATCATGATTTGAAATCACATCATTACTTTTTTTTACAGTCGTATGAAAAAGTTTGGGCACCCCTGATAATTTTCATGTTTTTCTTATAAATCATGGTTGGTCCAGCTCACAATTTCAGGTAAATAATCATATATAGCATATGAACACCGTGATATTTGATAGTGGAAATTATTTATAGGTTTTACGAAAGTGGGTGCAGTAATTATTCAACAAAATTAGGCAGGTGCATAAATTTGGGCACCCTTGTCATTTGAATACCTTTAGCACTAATTATTGGAACACAAAATTTTGTTTTTGTAAGCTCATTGACCCTTGAATCTACATACACAAGGTGAACCAACTATGAGAAAGTGTAAGGTGGCCAATTGGAAGTTTTTCTCCTCTTTTTATCTTCTCTGAAAAGTGGCAAAATTGGAGCCTCAAAACAACTCTCAAATGGCCTGAAAACAAAGGTTATTCAACATCATGGTTCAGGGGAAGGATACAAAAAGCTATCTCAGAGATTTCAGCTGTCAGTTTCCACTGTGAGGAACAGTGAGGCAATGGAAGACCACAGGCACAGTTCTAGTTAAGGAACTCCCGAAGTGGCAGACCAAGAAAAATCTCAGATAGGCAGATGCAAAGGATGGTGAGAACAGTCATAGTCAAGCCACAGACCAGGTCCAAACACCTACAACCTCATCTTGCTGCAGATGGTGTCACTGTGCATCGTTCAACTATTCAGAGCAGTTTGCACAAGGAGAGGCTGTATGGGAGAGTAATGCAGAAGAAGCCTTTTCTGCAGACACGCCACAAACAGAGTCACTTGAGGTGTGCTACAGCACATTTGGACAATCCAGCTTCATTTTGGAATAAAGTGCAGTGTACTGATGAAACTAAAATGGAGTTATTTGGACATAACAATAAGCGATATGCATGGTGGAAAAAGAACACAGCATTCCCAAGACAAACACTTGCTACCCACAGTAAAATTTGGTGGTGGTTCCATCATGCTGTGGGGCTGTGTGGCCAGTGCAGGTACAGGCAATCTTGAGGGTCGCATGGATTCCAGTTAATATCAGCAGACTCTTGAGAACAATGTTCAAGAATCAGTGACAAAGTTGAACTTGCACCGAGGCCAACGACCCCAAACCCTGCTCAAAATCTACCAAGGCATTCATGCAGAGGAACCAGTACAACGTTCTGGAATGGCCATCTCAGTCCCCAGACATGAATATTACTGAAAATCTGTGTTGTGATTTAAAGTGGGCTGTCCATGCTCGGAAACCATCAAACCTGACTGAACTGGAGATGTTCTAAAAAGAATGGTCCAAAGCATCAACCTTCAACCAGATCCAGACTGAACTGTAGGAGCGTTTATCGCTGTTTTTTTCTACAAAAGGAGGATCTACTACTATGATGTCATTTTTCTGTGGGGTGCCCAAATTTAATGCACCTGCCTAATTTTGTTTGAATAATTACTGCACACTTTCTGTAAATCCTATAAACTTCATTTCACTTCTCAAATATCACTGTGTTCATCTGCTATATGATATATTTAACTCAAGTTGCTGATCTGAACAACCAATGATTTATAAACTAAAATCATGAAAATTATCAGGGGTGCCCAAACTTTTTCATACGACTGTATCTCATTACTAGCCCTAAATTGCCCCGTCCAAACTTGTTTTGGAATGTGTTGCGGGGCTGAAATGCAGGAATGGATGTTTATTAACAAATGAAATGAAGTCGACCAGAAAGAAAAAAACATGAAATATATATATATCATTCTGTCTGCACTGAGATACAAGTCAAAGGACATGTCAGGAGCACTGAGCGTTTTTTTTATTTGCATTTTCCATACCGTCCTAACTTTTTCTGATTTGGGCTTGTATTTTTTCTGTAGTCTTATTCCACCCTTAATCATGTTTCACTCGATCGTCACTCTAACTGTGATCTTACTTTTAATTTACTCTTATTCTATGCTTAACATGTCTTACTTTAACTTTAGTCTTATATTAACCTTATTGCAACCTAACTGTAATCATACTCTAAGCTTGTAAAAGTTCTAGTCTTACTCTAGCCTCACATTTTAATATCACCCCTATTAACTCCAGTCTTCTTCTGTTCTAATGGGATCTAAGCTTACTTTAGCTTTGCCTAATCTTACATTAATCATCCTGTGATTTTGATGACTGCTGATTCATGTTGATTTCCACATACAGCTCATGTGGAGGAAAACCGAATAAAAATGTTTTTAAATACTGTCTCTGTTTAAGCTTGTACTTCCTGTACTGCAATGTAAAGGGAAATCTGCTTCTTTTTCTTCTTTCTTTCTTCCACTTCTTCTTTTTTTGGACGGTGGTAGAGAGTATCAGAGATAATGTGAGTGTTCCAGGGAGTAATGATGGGCAGATCCGGGGCTCCTCTGTCTCACGAGTCCTGATTTGAGTGACTTGTCTGATGTGTTCTGCTTTTAAATGGGACATAAAAAATGAAAAAAAAAAAAAAAAGTCAAACGTGTCATACGAGAGAAAGAGAGAGAGAGAGAGAGAGAGAGAGAGAGAGAGGTTTATAGATAATATGTTTTATGCTGAAGATGTAAAAACCTGAGCACAGGATCTTTCATTAAACCCTGGTGATAATATTCTTTGTTTAAAATGTGTTTCTTTTCTTTTTTTTGTCCTCACGTGGACGTTATTGTAGCACACGTCGAGTCTTAATTACTGTTCTCTCGTAATGACTTACACCTGTCATTTACTGCACGGTACGGAAACTCCATGCTTTGTTTTTATTTCTCCTGCTGTCAGTCAGTAAAAACAAACAGCTTTTCTTTCTTAGATGGAGTTTAGTTTAGTCAAAAGAAGCCTGCAGAATTATTTAACAAGAGCTACAGCAGATTCACTTCTACTAATACATGAATGAATTACACCAAACACCAAAACTACACGAAACCAAGCTTTAGACAAGCATCCAGCAGCCCGAAAATAAAACAATACTGAGATAAAAAAAAAAGAAATCAAATAAATATAAAGAAATAAGGAATAAATTGATAAATAAATAAATAAATAAATAAATAGAGGAATACTAAAATGAACACAGGAATTAAAAATGTAAATAATGTATTTAATAATGAAAAAAATAATAATAATAAATAAATAAATAAATAAGTACTACATGTAATGTTGCAATAAATGAATACAAAAAAATATTAACAATAAATGAATCCAAATCATAGAAGCAGTTTTAGTCAGGGAAGAATTTAAATTGTATTTTGTAAATAAATACATATATAAATGAATACACAAATACATGAACAAAATAAATAAATAAATAACTGAATAAATAGATAATGTAATAACATACATACATAGACAAATAAATTAATTAGTTATTCAGAATTCAATTCTGAAGTACCTAAATATACAACACAAAATAATAAAATGAATGAGCAAGTTTTAATCAGGACTATACTATACTAATAAATAGTGTAAAAATACAGTAAATAGACAAATAAGAAAAATAAATACAGTTTCAGAAAAAATAAAATAAAATTACATTATAAATATACAAGCAAATACACAAACAAAAACATAATAAAATAAATAATACAAAAATTAAATAAATAAATGAATAATTAAATAAAGACAGAAAGAAAGAGAGCACTACATGTGATGGTGCAATAATTGATGCAAAAGATAAAAAGATAAGAAGCAGTTTTACTCAGGAAATCACAACTAGATTATTATGTAAATAACCAAATATTCAAATAAACACAAAAAATAAATCAACAAAAAAATAAATAAATAACATAATAAATAATGTCAAAATATAGTACATAGACAAATAAATAAAATAAATAAAGACAGTTTTGATGAGGAAATAATTAAAATTGCATTCTGAAATATATAAACATACGCAATAATATACACACATACAAAATACAAAATAATGCAATAATAGAATAATAAATAAATAAATAAATAAATAATATACATTATAATTAGGAAATTAATTTGAATTACATTCTGAAATACATAAATGTAGAAGTAAATACAAACATAATCGTAATGCAATGAAAACATGTTTTATATATTTTAAACAAAATAATTTTTTGTAAATTTGTGAAATATAATTAACTAATTAATTACTTTATTTATACACCGTCAGTTTTAATCATTGACGAAATGTAATTATCATCTCTAGTATGACCTGTAGCAAACAAAATAAAAAATATTTGATTATTATTATTATTATTATTATTATTGTTATTGTTGTTGTTATTGTTGTTGTTGTGGTCGTGATGGGGTGCACATGGTCAGAAACAAGACTCCCATAGACTGTAGCGTTCAAACTGTGATTGGTTGGTAGTAATGCAGATGAAGACTTTACTGGATCATGTAGAACAGTTGTTTGAAGGTTAGCACACTCCAAACAGTGCACTTTGTGTTGTGAAGTGTGTTACTTTAGGTTCCTTTAATGGAGGACAGAGGTTCATCTGCGGTTCTGTTGTAGCTATTTCTCTACAGGCTGTGTTCAATGTCACGCCGATTCTTACACTCCGGCAGGAACCTATATTTTATTTAAGCTAAATCGGCCCAATTTCACACTAAACTAAAGACGTTCACACTTTATAAATGTGCAGAACTTTCTCCGTCTGTCTCCGGCTGAAATCTTCGAGACGTTTTGGTGTAAGGAGATATCAGAGAGAGAGAAAGCCCTGTCTTTGGTAACGCGGCATGTCGTCTGAGCGCCGCAGCATATAGACAGATTTTCTGGGCCTGAGCTGTCAGTCTGCAGCATGGCGCTGGATTGAGAGCATATGTTAGCTTAGCAGATTGTCTCCGGTGGAATAATCAGCGCCAAGGAGAATGCATCTGCTTCAGAAACGCTTCAACCTGAGCGACGTCTCACAGACCACCATCCATCCTCCATCCTCACACACGGTCTGATGCTGCCACAGAACCGCCGCCGGTTCACCATACTCAGTCCTTAACAACCTCAAACCCAAGCGGAACAACAAACCCCAGCCACACTCACCCCAGCGCTTCCTTCTGTCACTCAGGAAAAATCCAATTCAGTCCAGCACCAGACATAACACCCACATACCATAGCAAAACAAAAAAAAGAAGAAACAAACAAACACATACACTATGGCTCTGGGGTTAGCAGTCTATATTTAGTTAGAGGGTTTTTTTGCATTTTCATGCCACAATGTATGTTTGTTTATTTATTTATTGTTGTTTTGCATTATATTTTTTTATTTACTTATTTTTTATTAATTTATTACTATGTATTTATTTATGTTTTATTTTAATAATTTTTAAGATTTATTAATTTATTTCTAAATCTATTGTTTTTGCAATCTTTATTTATTTTATTAATTGATCATCTTTGAATTGTTTTAGTTATTGTTATTTTTGTTATTTATGTTTATTATTTTTTCTTTTTCAGGAATTCATTTACATATTTATTTTATTAACTCATTACAATATTTTCACATATTTATTTACAATGTTATTGTGATATTTTCCATTTATTTGTCATTATTTATTATTATTATATATTTTTTTTACTTTTCTTTTATTTTATTTTATTTTTTTTAATGTATTTATTTATTTTCTTTCTTTCATTAATTCATTCTCATTTTTCATTACTTAATTATTTATCTTATTGTTTTGCATATTTTGTTTCCATTTATTTATTTATTATTTATTTATTTATTTATTAACCTTATACTCTTTGTTTGTGTTGCATCAGTAGGAGAGTTATTTTTAAACTATTTTGTCATTACTGTCTTTTGATATATATATATATATATATATATATATACTGTATATGTTCTTTAATAATTATTTATGTTTACAAAAAATAATCAATTCAAACCCCGAACCTCAACCAAGAAAAAAGGATTAAGAAGAAGACAGACAAAAAAACACAATCACAAAAATAACACTGTCAGCACAACACTGCACTTTGATCATTTTCCCTTCTTCCCATCTTCTTTATTATCTTGCTGTTTTCTTTTTTTAACCCTTTTTATGCTTTAGATCAGATTAAAGAAGTCAGTCCTTATTAGGTTTACTGCCTCTCTGTAATTAAGATGAACATGGATCACACAAAGCTTTTTGTTTGTTAAAAAGTAGTTTGTTATTTTATATTTTGTTCTTTTTCGTTCATGCAAATCTAAAAAAGTTTTATAGTGTTAAGTGTTGTCAAACTTACATGTCCAAAGAACTGGACAAAGAAAAAGAAAGAATATACAAAGTGTAACACATTATCTAATCCAAAATAATACAAACAAACATGCAAAATGGCAAATATAATTCAAATCTAATTAAAAATAAAATGAATAAAAAATAAATAAATAAATAAATAAATAAATAAAATATGAATTAACCTAAGCTAATAAAAGTAAAAAGTTGCAGTGCAGTTTAAAGCTGGCAGTGTCTGTGAGCTTAAGTGAGCAATAATAACAGAGTTTTAATTTGGATTTGTAGGCAGAGTGTGGCTGAGCGTTTACACTCCACTGCCTCGTTCCTGAACTGAGCCCTGATTCCACTAACGAGCTCTGCTGCTTAACAAGCCTCACGGCCTAATTACCTGAAGCCAGGTGTCCCGAGCAGGTACCTGAACGAGCCGAGACCCTTCATGTACAGAAAGCGCTCCAGCGCTCAGGAGGTACCCAAATGAGATTTATTCATCAAAATCTGTTTGGTTATTTGTTTATTTATTTGTTTGTTTGTTTGTTTGTTACCTGATTGTGATTCATGTAGAAGTTTCTGTCCTACAGTCTTATGCCAAAGTTTAGGCACCCCTGATCAATGACATGCATCGGGTACTTAAAGTAGTACAAATAAAATATAAACGAAACTCATCCAGAGAAAGTTTTAAAAAGTGCTAAAAGTAAAACAAGTAAGTAATTACAAAAATAAATAAATAATAACAATCAAAAGAATAATAATAGCAACAATAACAACAGTATATACATAAATTATATCAGTAATATAATAATAATGATAAAAAAATATATAGTAATAAAAGTTTGCCGAAAAATAAATAAATAAATTTTTATATAAAGTACTTTGCTGTTTCACAATTTAGTACTTTGTACAATAAGAGGTCATTTTTTATTAAAAAATAAAATAAAATAAAATAGTAATAATATGAGCAAGGCACAAACATAACAAAAAAACAACATTGATTACATAAATTATATATAATAACAATATAGAAATAATAACATATATATATATATATATATATATATATATATATATATATAAAATAGCAAAAATAGCAATGAAATGAATAACAGGAACAACAACACCACAATACCAATGATATTGCTAATAATAATAATAATAATAATAATAATAATAATAATACATGCATAAACTGCTTCATATAATAATAAAATAATAATAAATAATTAAATAAACACGTCAATTATTTACATGTATTTCTTTATGAAAATATACTTTATGTACTTTGCTGCATGTCCAACAATAATACTAACTCTGGAGTTTAATGAGAGAAAACCCAAAGAATTTTTGCTTTGGCCATGCCAGTGAAGACCAAATGTAACATTTGTTACAAATAATACGAATAATAAGATAAATGGTATTATTTGTAATTATTATCTGGCCAATCGATCAGGTGGTTGTAGGTTGTAACTAGTAGGCTACTTTATGTCGTAATTAACTTAGATGTAACTTAAATGAATCATTAAATGTTCCACTAACTTATTTATTAAATCTCATTTACTGATGTTAGAAAAGCATTTTGTTTTATTATAAGCTATAAGCAGTGATCATGTGACCTGTGATGGCGCATGCTTTGTCTTTGCGTGGCATTTTCTGCAGCTGGTGCAGGACGGTGGCATCGTGGCCGTGCCCGTGTGCGGCGGCGAGGAAAAGGCTCCTGTCACCGTGGGTCACGCAGGCTTACCCTCCCGAAAAAACAGGGGCCATTGTTTTAATTTGCATGGATGCATAGAGGGGGGAGATAAGGGGGGGCAGGAACAGAGGTTACACCACACATATTTTCCTCCCAACCCCCTGAGGGGAACCGATGCCCGCTCAAGGTCAGCGCCAAGGACAGCGGTGCCAATTAGCATGCAGATCGTGGCCTGATGGAATTTAAGGGTATTGCTCTGATGCAATCGCATTAGTGAGACCCGTAAAAGGACCCCAGGGCCCGACCTCAATCACTGCAGAAGGACACAAATCTGGAGGAGGGTCTGCACTGTACCCACGCTTCTTATTGTTTCACCCAATTATATAAAGGTACAGATATGAGAGCTGTACGTGATATCGTAAATTATCCAATAAAACTGGGTTCGTCAAGCTCTGTAAACATGGTATGAGAACTATATGGACCAAAAGTATCGGGACACCTCCACATTAGACCTTAATTGATATGCGTTTATATGGAGTTGGTCCTTTCGCAGATCTAACAGCTTCCTCTTCTGGGATCTACAAGATTTTGGACTGGGACTGTGGGGATTCATGCAGAAGAGCATTTGAGGGCCTCGCTAGAAAATTCCATTCTAGTTCATCTCAAACGTCAGTCATGTTCTTCCACACCAACCTTCTTCCAGCCATGGAACAGTAAAGGTCCTTGCTCAAGAGAAATGGGAGGAACCCAGAGCTCAATTTCAAGGGTCACAGCAAAGTGTCTGAATACTTAGGTCCTAAAATTCTGTTTTCACGTTCTCATTATAGGCAGGATGATGGAGGGGGACTTAAATTTTGTTTCATTTTAGCACAAGGCAGCACCATAGGAAGACTTTCTGAGTGCATCGTACATGACCACTAGAATATTTGCACTATGACCGGATTAAGTGCATGTAAACACAATCAGAGAATGATCCAGCCCCCAAATAATGGTCCTGTGGTGGTCCTGACCATTAGGGGACAGAGTAAGGGAGGCAGATGGACTACAAGCTATAACTTTAGAACTACAAATTGCAGCATTGTGGGAGGTGGAGCTGATAAAATGGACAATCCGTGTTTAAACAAGGTAAATAAAGTAATGCGTGGGCATACGTGACTTTAAACATTCTTTCTTTGTTTTCTGAGACTTACTGATGTACATTTTCTTTTGGTTTTGTACACGCTTGAATAATAATAATAAGAAAAAAGCCTTTAATCTAATCCAGCTCCAAATGTAAGAATCTGTTTGACAGATAAATAATCAAACTGTTATATCCTGCATGCCAGACGCCATGTCCTTTGCATTATGAGTGCAGAACGCTTTGGTATGTTCGCTGTGCTGGTTTTGTGTGCATACAAAGCGTACACGTCGAGTGTTTATGACCCGATTCCTTTTGTTCTCCCCGGGTCTGTCTCTGGTGGTCGAAGCCCTGCTGCTGAAGTCAGTCTTCTGTGGCCTGAGAGGCTGGAATGCAATTTACTCCTTTGGTTTTTTTTTGGTGCCTAAATCTGTGTCCGGGTTGTAAATTTCCTCCAATTCTGCCTCCTTCTATCTTTTCTCCCTCTTGTCGGAATTAATGAGATGGGGTTTGATCAGGGCAGCCGAAATGTTGAGAGGGAAATTCGCACGGCCGCCTTGTGTCCTGTAATAGAATTTGCATCTAATGCATACATAAATCAAACATCTTTCTGGACATTTTCATATGCATAATGTCATTTCATCCTGTGTCTTTCCAATCGGGGGCTCGGCGGAGGCGGGGGTTCGGGGGTTGGGGGGTCGGGGGGTTGAGGGAGGGGGGGTTGTAGGTGGTTATCAGATTCTACTTGAGGGGAAAGGTGATATTTTTATACTTTCTCTTTTTTCTTCTCTTTTTAGTGCACCTTTTTTTTTTCTCGGAGGTTCTTCGGGGTTTGCGTGTTTCTTGTGTGTGCATGCATGTGTTTATGCATATGTGTGTGTGTGTGTGTGTGTGTGAGGGGGAGCTTTATTTTTTGTAGCTTTGTTATGTAAATGATTATAAAAGGAACAGACTCGAGTGCGGCTTCTTTACAGAGTGACTTCGCACAACAAAGAAGGAAGAAGTGACAAGGTGTCTCGCTCATCATTACTTTGTCTAACTCCTGCTAACGAGCCTTCGTTTATTCATTCCGTGCAAAAACACGACAAAAAAAAAAAAAAAAGAAAAGAAAAAGAAAACAATGCAATGCAAAATGAGAAAGCTACAGAACAACAATGCGGGTTTGATTTCGGGTTTGGAAGGGAGCAAGCGTATTAAGACCAATTTTGTAGCTGCAACATGAATATAGACTCATTGACAAAGAATTAAATGAATAACGCACCGAGAAGGAGTCGTTGGGGATCAGGTGAATCTTTATACGTGTGAATGTAATGATGGTATACATAAGGGTCAAGCTAGGGATTTAGATTTTGGTTTCAGTGTGTGCAAACCAGCAGAGCAGTCGTACGAAGACGCTCGGAACATGGAAGAGGCTGTTCCAGAAACAATGACGTTTGGATTCAAGGATTATATTGTTGATGAAAAAAGGGAACAGCGATGTGCAAAATCAGCAACACTTTTTCCTAATCAAACGTCACGGAGGAAGATAACGTTAAGTTTAAGATCTGTTAGATTTGGCTGCAACCGATTGAGAAAACAAAACAGCCAATCTAGAAATTGGACTTCAGTACGATTTTGGGTTTTGAAGGTAAGGTAGAGATAGCCAGGGTAAAGTATTACTCCAGTTAAGGCAGAGCGCCCCCTTTAGAGCTCCACTTGGGTAAAAGTGCAAAAGTATTTGCCTTTAAATGTACTTAAGTACTGAAAGTAAATACATAAATAAATAAAATACCAGATTTATTACAGCTCTTATGTCCTACCATCATTTTTGTAGCAAGACTCTTTGCTTAATCAACTCACTTTAGGTGAAAAGACTCCAGTGTCACCGAGTACAACAATATTTTAACAGAATGTCACTAATTAGTCCAACAGGTCAAAACAAGTTAAAAAAAAAAAAAACGCTGTATCCTGATTGGTGCTTGGATCTCGATCATTTGCTTTTTCGATGTTATGTTTATGCCCACATAAAGCAAAAGGAACGATAGATTTCACATTAAGTAGTGGAGTAAGAAGTACGATATTTAACTTTGAAATGTAAGTTAAAATAAAAAGTCATCGAAGATCAAAATTTCAGGAAAGTACAAATACATAAGTATAGTAATGAAATACATTTGCCTCATTACTGTCCACCACTGATTACAGTTCAAATAAAATCCAGCTCTCTATGACGGCTTTGGACTGATTTAAGTTTTCTCTTCAACATTCATTTCATTTCATTTCTTTCTTTCCTTCTTTCTTTCTTCTATTTCTCTTTAGCATTATTCGCTTTCTTTCTTTTTTTTATTTATTGCTTTCCTTCTTTTCTTTCTTTCTTTCTTTCTTTCTTTCTTTCTTTCTTTCTTCTATTTCTCTTTAGCATTATTCGCTTTCTTTCTTTCTTTTATTTATTGCTTTCCTTCTTTTCTTTCTTTCTTTCTTTCTTTCAATTGCCTTTACTTGCTTTCTTTTGCTTGTTTGTTCTTTCTTTCTTTCTTTCTTGCAATTGCCTTTACTTGCTTTATTTTGTTTGTTTGTTTTTTCTTTCTTTCTTTTTTTCTTTGTTTGTTTGTTTGTTTCAATTGCCTTTACTTGCTTTTTTTGTTTGTTTGTTCTTTCTTTCTTTCTTTCTTTAACATTCATTTCTTTCTTTTTTTCTTTCTGTCTTTTCTCTTTAACATTTCTTTCTTTTTTTCTTGTCTATGTCATTGGAAGTGACAGAAGAAAGACTGGATTCTCTAAAAGCTTTAAATCTTTTTGTTTTCTTTCTGTTTATAGACCACAACAGCCTGAATCCGTCTCAGAGCTGCTCGTCTCCATCACAGGGTCTCTGAAGGTCTTCACGTCCCAGTTTTTAATCGCTCATTACAATCTACATTAATGCCTTCTCATATTAATTGGACGGATGAAGCCGTACGGACGTGGCGTACTGGCAGCTGGGTGTGCCAGGGCCGCGAGAAGTTTCAGTGCTAAAACAATGCCATTAACGCCAATCAAGCTGGCACTTAGGAGGCTTATTAAATGATGAGTAACGTCCAACACGCCGCTCGGCCCATTAACGCAAACCACTTCTGACCTCGGCGGCTTCCCACAGCTCTAATGCAATGCGATTATGAGTCCGGTCTTATAAATAATAAAAAAGGCTAGCAGCATCATTCGGGTGTTTACATGGCGATTACACGCCTCTGTCCTCGCTTTGATCTTAATTAAAATAGTAAAGGCTGTTCGTCTTCGTTTAAGGCTCACGGACACAAATCAGAAACTGATGAAGCACAAGATTAAACGCATTTTATTATGAAGTTCCAGAGGAAAATACCATCAGGATTAGACTGGAACCCTGTGGCACACGGGGGCACCCAAGCTATGCCTTGCTGTGGCCCAGAGGAAACTCTGAAACTACACTGATACAGAGGAACACAGGACCCGGGACAGGACCTTGAATTAAGGTGATGGAAATTCCAAGAACAAAACAGAACACACACGAAACGTCACTGGGGTTGAACACAAACCAGTGTGTCCCAGTGATCCCAGTGTGTACCAGTGTGTCCCAGTGGTCCTAGTGTGTCCCAGTCATCCCAGTGTGTACCAGTGTGTCCCAGTAGTCCCAGTGTGTACCAGTGTGTCCCAGAGATCCCAGTGTGTACCAGTGTGTACCAGTGTGTCCCAGTGTGTCCCACTGATCACAGTGTGTACCAGTGTGTCCCAGTAGTCCCAGTGTGTACCAGTGTGTCCCAGTGATCCCAGTGTGTACCAGTGTGTCCCAGTGATCCCAGTGTGTACCAGTGTGTTCTACTAGAACCTGTTGTAGAATTAGTACTGCCATTTTAAATGTTGGATTTGTTTTTAAATAAGCAGATTTTAAAATCTGGATTTTAAAAATGAATTGATTTAATTGCCTAAAACTATACTAAAATGTTTTTAGTTTTGTAGAGTAAAACGAAACCAAAACTAACAATACTTAAACAGTACATAAATCGTGACTAAATAGAAAAAAACTTCAGCATTCACTTCTTTCTTTCTTTTAACTCTCTAGCATTAATTGCTTTCTTTTGTTCTTTCTTTATTTATTTCTTACTTTTCTCTTCAACAATCATTTCTTTCATTCATTCTTTCTTCCTCTTCAGCATTAATTGCTTTATTTCTTTTCAATTTCTTTTATCTTAAGCATTAATTGATTTTTTAACTTATTGTTTTTTTGGTTGGTTTGTTGTTTGTTCTATCTAGTTCTCTTTTATCATTATTTGCTTTCTTTAATTATTTTATCCTTGCCATCTTTCTTTCTTCTTTTATATATTGTTCTTTCTTTCAATTGTCCTTGGCCTTAAATATTGCTTTTTTTCATTCTTTATTCATTTGTTTCTTTCTTTTTTTCTTTCTTTCTTTCTCTTACTCTTTTCATTTCTCTGAAACATTAATTGACTGATGTCTTTTTTTTTCTTTTTTTTTTTCTCTTAGCAGTAACTGCTTTTCTTCTTTTTTTCTTTCTCTTGTCTTCATTTCATTACAAACTTGGTTGATGGATTTCTTTCTGTTTTTCTTTCTTTTTTCTATTTCTCTTTAGCATTAATAACTTTCTTTTGTTCCTTTTTTCTTTCTTTCTTTATCTTGTGGGTTTATTGCTTTCTTTCTGTTTTTCTTTTCTTCTTTTAATTGTTTTAAATATTAATTGATTTCTTTCTTTCTTTCTTTCTTTCCCTTCAGTATTAATTGCTTTGGTTCTCTCTTTCTTTCATTAATTCATTCTTTCTTTTCTCTTCAACATTCATTTCTTTCTTTTTGTTCCTTCCTGCTTTCTTTCCTGCTTCTCTCTTTTATTTATTGTTTTCTTTCTTTCTTTTACTAATATAGATTTTATTCAAAAGCCTGAGACTAAACCTAATCAAAATCAGCTTTCACTAACTCTCTGTCGTGGGAAGTACGGTTTGTCGCTGATGTTTTGATTTCCAGATGTTTGTGTTTGTTTTGGGCACCGGGTCATGCCAGGGCTGGTTCCTGAGTTCCTCAGGTTGGCACGGTGTGACTGGTTGGCATTGAAGTAACCAATGAGGAGCTGAAATAATGGAGGTAACAGTGCTTCAGGTTACGGAGTGATTATAGAGTGATTAATATCAGATTATAGAGAATAACAAAATGCTTGTTAGAGGGAGAAGCTCCGCCCATCTTAAGATAATGATTTAATGATGTCATTGAAAGTAGGTGGGGTTTTGAATATAGAGGAAGCAGGTAGGGATTTTACATAAGAAATAATATCTGAATATTTGTTATACAGCCCATTTCTACATAAAGGTACAATTATGTAAAGTTATAATCATGATATTTTCATCTGCAGCATCCATGCGCTGTAAATAAAATGATTGAGGACATTCTTTATGTACTTAAAAGCCAAATTAATATAAATAGAGCTGTATTAAACAGCTTCATCATGGACAGAGGGGAAGGGCGAGGGAGGAGGAAATAAACCATCCTCTAATTCAGGCTCAGGATTAATGGAGTCACGAAGAAGCTCTGTTTTATCATTTTAGCTCTTAAACTGATCCTGATCTGAGCCTAATGGCTATCCATGTTTCTTTAATTGGTCACATTATGGGGTCGTTCAGAACGGATTTCGTTATTTAATGCATTATTATGTTTTCATCGTACAGTCTGTAATTACTGGCACCCTCACGGGTAAAGCGAGGTTTGTGAAAATAAAATGAGTTTTGGTGAAGGAGTTTAATCTCACGCTGAAAAAAATGAGAAAATGAGAAAAATCCAACTTTTAATTAAAGTAAATTAGTCTGAAAAAAATTACATTTAACAAAACCACATGTGCAACAATTACTGGCCCCTAGAAATATTTACAAAAAAATCTAACATATTTATATTTTACCTTTTTAAAAGTTGAGTGTTCAGGAAGTTTTAAGCAGTGATCCATTACTTTTGACGCATGCACACACACACACACACGCACGCACACACACACACACACGCGCGCGCACGCACGCACGCACACACACTCACACACTTTAGCACTTTTTTCTTTCCTTTCTCTTTAGCATTAATTGCTTTCTTTTTTCTTTTTTTTCATTTAATTTCTCTCTTGGCAATAAATGATTGCTTTCTTTGTATATTTGATTCTTTCTTTCTTTCTTTCTTTCTTTCTTTATTTAGAATTGCTTTCTTTTTTGTTCATTCCCTCTTCCTTTCACTCTTGTATTCACTACTTTCTTTCTTTTGGTCTTTCTCTTCAGCATTAATTACTTTCTTTTTTCTTTATTTCATTTCCTTTCTCTTAAGCGTTAACTGATTGATTTCCTTGTTTCCTTCCTTCTTTCTTTCTTTTTTGTTCCTTTCTTTTTTGTCTCTCTCTTGTATTTATTGCGTTCATTCTTTCTTTCTTTCTGTCTGTCTTTCTTTCTTTCTTTCTCTCTTCCATTTCTCTTAAACATTTCTTTCCTTCCTTCTTTCATTCTTTCCTTGTTTTTTTCTCTTTAGCATTAAGTACTTTCTTTTTTTTCTTTCTCTCTTTTTCATTTATCTTATATATTTCTTTCTTTCTTTGTCTCTTTCTTTTTTCTTTTTCTTCTCAGCATTAATTGATATAATTGTATCGAGTTTCGAATAAGGTGATGTTAAAAATAAAAGCAGACCCATAGAATAGAAATAGCCTGTTTTATTTTTGTCCAGTCCAGGGTTAAACATGTTAAATATTTCCCAGAGATTGGCCCGAGTCCACTCCTACATCTGTTCAACAATTATTAGACCGTTTATGCCATAAAAAATTCAACACCCCCAGCGTGGCACCGGTGTAACCTGACAATTTATGCGGTGAGCGGAATATTTAATTTCTCCCAGGAACAGAAACTCAGCCGCTTACTTACAGACTCTGTGGTTAGAGGAAAGAGAGAGAGAGTGAGAGAGAGAGAGAGAGAGAGAGGGAGGATTCCCCAAAATACAGTCCCAAACCCTCTGGATGATGGAGCTGATAAAGAGATAGAGAGAGAGAGAGAGAGAGAGAGAGAGAGAGAGAGAGAGAGAGAGAGCTAAAGGCAAAATACAGATAAATGAATTTTATAGATTTCATTTCAGGCCTGCACACATTCTGCAGAAAAGCATGTACCACTTAGTAACATTGTCATTTCTTCTCTCGCCACTTAAAGGGCATTTTGGCGTTAAGGGTACCAAGTCATTTAGCTGTTTCAGGTCTTATTTACTTCCTGCCACCACATCTTAAGGTGTTCTCGCATTTTCCATTTCAAAATTCCAACACTTTGTTTTTGCACAGTAATGTTTTAAGTGGCATGTGTGAGTGTGACGCCGTATTGATGAAAGTTCTTCTTTATTCTTACGTGTCTTTTTCTGATCCTGTACAAACCAAGCACCAAAACGATTTTATGTTCTTAATTTACATTATTTTATCAGTCACATTCTTTTTTTTTCCTTTTTTTTCACGCTACAGGTGTAAGAACGTGGTCAACATTGAACAGATTTATTCTTATCTAGTAATATTAATAATGCCCAATCCTCTATCTGTTCCGTTCCGTGACAACGTGATAAAACTCCATTAACTGGCAGCCCCCAATGACAGGACGCTCTGCACCGGAATATGCAGATAGATTTATCAGACCAGCCATACGTGGCCGTTCTGGTGGTCACGTAATGAGAGGAAGATCCCCGGCGAGTGGACCGAGAGCCTGCTGGCTTAATGACGCTGGATATCTCTGAGACAGGCCCTGCAATATGCGCTCGGGAGACTCTCGCAGGGTTTCAATCTCCTGGAAATCCATTTATATGTTTGCTCTTGATTTATGGCCTTATTTTAACTGTCTCCTACATGCAAATCCAGGGGAGGGGGCTTCCCACCAAATATACATAATGCGATTCTCGGGGTCATCCCTCCCGCCTGTCACAACGCATTCCAGCCAGCGAGAAGCGCAGGGACTCGGGGAATTGCTCCTTACACCCACAAGTCAGCAGAGGAGACGTCCAGACGCCGTCTGCCTTCACATCAAACACTTCACATCGGATCCGTTCAGACCGAACACTGCAGCGTCCTGTAAAGAGTGTCTGATCCAAAAAGACACAGACAGGAAAACATAAAAACACATTAGGAGCTAGAAGAAAGATATGTCTTCCTGAAATAAACATCCAGTCCTGCAGTTCAGGCCTGCAACGCATTCCAAAACAAATTAGGATGGGGTAATTTAGGGCTAGTAATGAGATAAAAAATAATGATGTAATTTTAAACAGGTGCCTATAATCTTGGTTTGGTACAAGAGCAACATCCAGGAAAGGCTGAGTCTCTGAGGAGAAAGATGATCAGAGGATCTCCAGCTTATGAAAGAAAAAAAAATATTGAAATGGGACACAAGCCTAAAACGAAAGGAAGGAAGGAAAGTAGGAAGGAAGGAAGGAAGGAAATAAAGAAAATACAGAAAAGAAAATAAAGAACAAAGGAAGGAAGAAAGAAATGAAAGAAAGAAAGAGAGAAATTAAAAAAGAAAAGGGAATTTGAGGAATCTGGAAGAATTTCTGTGCAGAAAGGGGTTAGGGTACGTACAAGCCTAAACTGAAGAGGGGTGATCTCCAATCCCCCAGAAAGGAAGGAAGGAAGGAAGGAAGGAAGGAAAGAAGGAAAAGAAAAGAAAGTAAGAGAAAGAAAGGAAGGAAGAGTGGATAGAAGAAAAAAAGAAAGGGAGAAAAGAAGAAAACAAAGAAAGGAGAAAAGGTAAAATGAAAGAAAGAAGGAAAGGCATGAAGAAAGTAATGATACTGAATCATAAAAATAAAAGACAGGAAGAAATATGGAAGGAAAGAAAGAAAGAAAGAAAAACAGAAAGAAAGAAAGAAAGAAAGAAAGAAAGAAAGAAAAACAGAAAGAAATATAGAAAAAAAGAAAGAAAGTAAGAAATAAAGGAATCTGGAGGAATTTCAGTGCATAAAGGGTAAGGGCACAAGCCTAAACTGAAAAGCCTAAACTGAAAAGGGGTGATCTCCGCTCCCTCAGATGGCACTGCATCAAGAACCGTCATTCATCAATAGCTAATAGAACCACATGGACAAGGGATTCCTTTATCAAACCTTTATCAAGCTCCACAATACAGAGTTACATTCACAGATACCACTTAAAACGTTACTGTGCTAAAAAGAAGCCTTATGTTATAACCATGTCCAGAAGGGGCGTCGGCTTCTCTGGGCTCGGAGGCATCTGGGATGGACCATCACCCAGTGGAGATGGGAATTGCAATCATGCCAATATGCACTATATCCAACAACAAAATTTAGTTCTGCACTTTTACAAAAACACTAGAAGAATATTTGGGAAGGGTGCCAAAACTTTTATGCAAATCACATTTCACATTTTCCAATATGTTATATCCATCAATAAACGACCCTGACGGTGCCTTAAAATGTATAAAGTGTCATGTTTAAATGTAAACTCGCCCAATTCTTCAGAATGTCACTATGTGACACAATCGGTTGCAGGTTGCTTAGCAACAGAGTAACCAAGGCCCCTGTTCCCTCGCTATGAGAATGAGGCTAATTTGCAACGTCGAGTGCCACCCACCAGTCCCACCAGGACCTGGGACCCGAACCCTGACCCCGTCCCACTGTGTGGCCCATTTTTGAGTGGTACATTGTTTGAGAGCATCTTATCTGATCTTAACATAAGCTAACGTGCTAATCAAATGAGCGGCATGCTGCGTCTGTTACGCTGGTTGATCAAATCGGGCACAGCATGCTAACAATGAATATACATTTCAAACAAAAGCAGATCTCAGGAAGAATAAGAGCTCATTGTGGAATGAAATGGGAAATGGTTTTTGTCTTATCTGTATGAGAACGTCTCTTACATATGAATCACCCTGATGGATGAATCTGTCCAAATAACCCAACCGTGATCCAACCCCAACCCCAACCCCAATCCTATCTCAAACTAACTCTACACCAACCCTAAACATAACCCTAACCCTATTCCTAACCCTAATCCTACCCTAAAACTAACTACACCAACCCTAAACAGATCCCTAACCCTAATCCCACCCCAAAACTAACTCTACCCCAACCCTAAACAAAGTTCTAAACCTAATCCTACCCAAAAACTTACTCTACCCCATCCCTAACCCTAATCCCACCACAAAGCTAACTCTACCCTAACCCTAAACAAGGCCCTAAACCTAATCCTACCCCAAAACTTACACTACCCCATCCCTAACTTTAATCCCACTCCAAAGCTAACTCTACCGCAACCCTAAACAAAGCCCTAAACCTAATCCTACCACAAAACTTACTCTACCCCATCCCTAACCTTAATTCGACCCCAAAGCTAACTCTACCCCAACCCTAAACAAGGCCCTAAACCTAATCCTACCACAAAACTTACTCTACCCCATCCCTAACCTTAATTCGACCCCAAAGCTAACTCTACCCCAACCCTAAACAAAGCCCTAAACCTAATCCTACCCCAAAACTTACTCTACCTCATCCCTAACCCTAATCCCACCCCGATGCTAACTCTACCCCAACCCTAAACATAACCCTAACCCTAATCCTACCGAAAACACTAACTCTACCCCAACACTAAACATAACCCTACCACTAAAGATATCCCTAACTTTAATCCTACCTCCAAAACAAACTCTACTCTAACCCTAAACATAACCCTAACCCTACACCTACTCCCAAAACTTACTCTACCCTAACCCTAAACATAACCCTAACCCTAATCCTACCCCAAAACTAAACACAACCCTACCACAAAAACAAACTCTACACCAAACCTAAACACATCCCTAACCTTACTCCTACCTCCAAAACAAACTCTACCCTAACCCTAAACATAACCATAAAAATAAACAAACATTGATCCTACCCCAAAACATAAGTCTAACCCTAAACATAACCCTAATCCTAATCCTTCCCCAAAACTAATTCTACTCTAACCTTAAACATAACCATAACCATAACACTACCCCAAAAACTTACTCTACTTTTTCTTTATTTTTTCTTCCTACATGTGAATATATTTTCTTTTCTCTTTTGCATGTATATGTGTGAGATATTTATATAGTTGATATTTTTATTTTGTATCTTTATTTGAGGTGAAGCACTTTTATAGCACTTTGTTTTGGAAGTTGGTTGATGATCTCCTCCGATACATACCATCCCCCACCATGATCCATTATACATGAACATATTGGACACAAACCGACTCCCCCAATCCCCAAAGTCAGCCCCTAATTATTATAATCCTTAAACCCGATGCTGTATCCCTAAACATAACCCTTAATCCCAAACCCTTAACACCAACCCCTACCCTTAATCTGGTACTTAATCCTAACCCTTTAGACCAAACCCCTTAACCCCAACCCTAAATATAACCCATAACACAGCCACTAACCTAGCCCCTAACTCTAACCCAATAAACCCAATCAAAGAACTCCAACTCTAAACATAGCTCCTAAGCCCTAAACCTAATCCTACCCCAAAACTTACTCTACCCCATCCATAACCCTAATCCCACCCCGAAGCTAACTCTACCCCAACCCTAAACAAAGCCCTAAACCTAATCCTACCCCAAAACTTACTCTACCCCATCCTTAATCTTAATCCAAAATTAACTCTATCCCAACCCTAACCCTAACCCCAATTCTACCCCAAAACAAACTCTACTCTAACCCTAAACATAACCCTTACCCTAACCCTACCCCCAAAACTGTCTCTACTCTAACCCTAAAAAAAATCAACACAAGACGTACCGCCAAAACTTACTCTACCCTAAACCTAAACATAACTCTAAAAATAACCCATCACTGGTCCAACCCCTAAAACTTACTCTACCCTAACCCTAAACATAAACCTAACCCTTCCCCCAAACTGTACTCTACTCTAAACCTAAAAATAACCCTAACCCTAATACTAACCCTAACCCTACCCCCAAAACTTCTTCTACCCAAACCCTAAACATAACCCTAACCCTACCCCCAAAACGTACTCGACCCTAACCATAAACATAGCGCTAGCCCTAACCCTACCCCCAAAACTAGGTCTACCCTAACCCTAAATATAACTCTAAAAATAACCTAACACTGAACCTACCCACAAAACTTACTCTACCCTAACCCTAACCCCAAAACTATCTATACCCTAACCCTAAACATAACTCTTTAAAAAAAAAACATCACTGGTCCTACCACCAAAACTTGCTCTACCCTAACCCTAATCCTAACCCTAACCCTACTGGTCCATCTCAGGATCATGGGGTTGGAGGGGAGTAGGTTCTGGTCCTTGGGATATAGGAGGAATAGAGAGAGACAATGGATAATAAAATTAGACACAATACATCCACATGGCTTCAATCAAATTTTATGAGATGACAAAATAAGGAGGGTTGGTTTATATATGGGGTGGGGTGGGTCAGTCCTCCATAATGGAGATAATAAACTCTTGAATTATTCAAATAAAACAACATCTATACATAGGGGTACCGGCATTATACGGACAATACAGCATAATTACTAGGTAATCACACATAATAAATTTTCCACACCATAATGTGCACCTAATTTGAGCACTTTACTTAACAAGCACTTCTTATTCTGTTGTAGTGTCACATTAGGTACCTGGAAGGGAGGACTGGATCCTATCTCACCCCAATTTAGCTAATGAAATAAGATACCGGACTCGGGATGGTGCTCCTCCAGCATAGAGGATCTGTGGGGGAATTTAATTTATATAATTTCATCACACAATTAATACACCCATAAATTTATCCACATAAACAAATACAGTTACTACAATACTTACACATATTTCCCAACACAGTAACATGCCCCTAAATTTATGAATGGTGGGGGGCGGGTGTGTGTACTGGAGGAATTCCCATTGGGTTCACTTCTGAAGCCCACTTTAGGCACTTATAATAAATAAATAAATAAATAAATAAAATAAAATAAAATAATAATAATAATAATAATTTTCCTTTCTTATTGTGAATATATTTTTCTCTTTCTTTGCATGTATGTTTTTCTATAATAATATTTTTTATGTGTAATTGAGGTGGAGCACTTACTTTCTTTAGCACTTGGCTTTGGGGGCTGACTGATGGACTCCTCCATGGCATACCTTGCCCCCCATCATTCATTACACCATAAACTATTGGATTCACATTAATTTATTTCAATTCCTAAATTCAACCCTCAAATACAAGATTTAAACCCGACCCTGAGTCTTTAAACATAATCATGAATCCCAACCCCTTAACCCCAATACTAACTCCTAGCCTAACCCTTAATTCCAACCCACTAAGCCCAATCCCTCAACTCCTAACCCTAACCTTCAACCGGACCCTCAACCTAACCCCAACACACCTATTAATTCCCTAACTCTAATCTCTAACCCTTAACCCCTAACCCTAATCCCTAATCTTAACCTAATCCTTACCCCTAACCCTATTCTGTAACCCTAACCCTAACCTTCAACCTAACCCAACTATGTCCCTCAACCCAACCCCAAACCCTAGCCCCAACCCTTAACCCTAACCCCAACCCCTAATCCTAACCCCAACCCCTAACCCTAACCCCAACCCCTAATCCTAACCCCAACCCCTAACCCCAACCCCTAACCCCAAACCCTAACCTCCAATCAAGCCCCTAACCTTAACCCAAGCTCCCCCAAAACACAGCCCCTAATCCCAACCCCTTAACTCTGTCTAAACACCCCCCAAAAAACCAAACCTAGTCCCTAACCTTAATGCCTCTAATCTAACCCCTCAACCTAGCCCCTAACTAACTTAACTTAACCCCTACCTAGTTCTAAAAATACTCAAGTTCAACCCCTTAACCTTACCCCAACTTAACCCAAAGATACCCTTAACCCAGTTCACAAAACCCAATTCACTAAACCCAACCCTCCAACCTTAACTCAAAACACAACCTCTAACCCAGCCCCTGACCTTAAATCCATTAACCCCACCCACTTGAATAAATCTAAATTACATACTTACCCCCCCACCACCCCCCCTCCTTTTTTTCAACAAATAAGTCTCCTCTATTCCTGGAGTGGATGCCTCTAGATCATCCCGGGACCTGAAAAATAAACAAATACAGGTTAAAGAAAACTATTGATTAATGTACATAAGAGACATCATACAGTTATTCCAATCCAATGAGCCCGTGCATATACAGAGGACTCTTAGTCCGGAGAAACTTTTAACAAAGTTTTTTTGTCCCCTAACCTAACCCTACCCCCCAAAACTTACTCTACCCTAACCTTAAAAATAACCCTAACCCTAACCCTACCCCCAAAACTGTCTCTACACTAACCCTAAAAATAACTCAACACTAGACCTACCCACAAAACTTTCTCTACCCTAACCCTAAACATAACTCTAACCGTAACCATAAAACTTACTCTACCTAACCCTAAACATAACCCTAACCCTAACCATAGCCCCAAAACTATCTATACCCTAACCCTAAACATAACTCTAAAAATAACCCATCACTGGGCCTAAGCCTAAAACTTACTCTACCCTAACCTTAAACATAACCTTAACCCTTCCCCCAAAATGTATTTTACCCTAAACCTAAAAATAACCCTAGCTCTAATACTAACCCTAACCCTTCCCCCAAAACGTAGTCTACCCTAAACCTAATACTAACCCTAACCCTACCCACAAAACTTCCTCTACCCAAACCCTAAACATAACCCTAACCCTACCCCCAAAACGTACTCGACCCTAACCCTAACCGTACCCCCAAAACTGTCTACTCTAACCCTATAAACAACTCAACACTAGACCTACCTCCAAAACTTACTCTACAGTAAACTTAAATATAACCCTAATCCTACCCCCAAAACCTGCTCTGCCTTAAACCTAAACATAACCTTAACCCTACCCCCAAAACGTACTCGACCCTAACCATAAACATAACCCTAACCCTACCCCCAAAACTGTCTTCTCTAACTCTAAAAATAACTCAACACTAGACCTACCCCAAAACCTGCTCTACCTTAAACCTAAACATAATCTTAACCCTACCCCCAAAACGTACTCGACCCTAACCATAAACATAACTCTAACCCTAACCCTACTCCTGAAATTTACTAACCCTAACCCTATCCCTAATCCTAACGCAACACTAGACCTACCCCTAAAACTTACTCTGCCCTAACCCTAAACATAACCGTAACCCTTCCCCCAAAACGTACTCTATTCTAAACCTAAAAATAACCCTAACCTTAATACTAACCCTAACCCTACCCACAAAACTGCCTCTACCCAAACCCTAAACATAACCCTAACCCTACACCTACCCCAAAACTTACTCTACCCTAACCCTAACAGTACCCCCAAAACTGTCTACTCTAACCCTATAAATAACTCAACACTAGACCTACCCCCAAAACTTACTCTACACTAAACTTAAATATAACCCTAATCCTAATCCTACCCCCAAAACCTGCTCTACCTTAAACCTAAACATAACCTTAACCCTAACCCTTCTCCGAAAACTTACTCTACCCTAACCCTAAACATAACCCTAACCATACCCCCAAAACTATGTCTATCCTATCCCTTAACATTACTCAAAAAATAATCCAACACTGGTCCTACCCCCACAACCTACTCTACCCTAAATATAAACATCACCCTAACCCTAATCCTAACCCTAAACATAACCCTAACACTAACCCCAAAACTTACTCTCCCCTTAACCTAAACAAAACTCTAAAAATAACTTAACACTGGTCCTACCCCCAAAACGTACTTTACCCTAATCTAAAAATAACCCTAACATAATCCTAACACTATTCCTACCCATAAAACTTCCTCTACCCAAACCCTAAACATAATCCTAACCCTAACCCCAAAACCTTCTCTACCGTAACCCTAATCCTAACCCTAACCCACCCCCAAAGCTATCTCTACCATATCCTTAAAAATACCATATCTCTAAAAATAACCTAACACTGGTCCTACCCCCAAAACTTGTTCTATCCTTACCCTAAATATAACCCTAAAAATAACCCAACATTTGTCCTACCACCAAAACGAATTCAATTCTAACCTTAAACATAACCCTAAAAATAGCCCTGATCCTATCCCCAAGACTTAACCCTAAACATAACCCTAACCCTGATCGTACCTCAAAACAAACTCTACTCTAACCCTAAACATAACCCTAACCCTAATCCAACTCCCAAAACAAACTCTCCTCTAACCCTGATCCTACCCCAGTCTTAGACATAACTCTTATTCTAAACATAACCCTAACTCTAATTCTAACCCTAAACACAAATCTAAACTTTATCCTACCCCAAACATTTACCCTATTCAAACCCTGACCTTAACCTTAGCCCTGACCTTACCCCAATCATAACCCTACCTTCACCCTGACCCTACTCCTAACCCTACCCTAACCCAACTCCTAACACTACCTCTAACCCTACCCTACTTCTAACCTTATTCTGACCCTACTCCTAACCCCGACTCTACTCCTAACCCTGACCCTACTCCAATCTCTACCCTAACCCAACTCCTAACACTACCTCTAACCCTACCCTACTTCTAACCTTATTCTGACCCTACTCCTAATCCTGACCCTAATCCTGACCTTAACTCTACTCTTAACCCTACCCTACCCCTATGTCAAACCTTACTCCTAGACTTGACCCTAACTCTAACCCTACTCTTAACCCTTCCCCGACCCTACTTCAAACCCTCCTCCTAACCTTGAGCCTGACCCTACCCTGACCCTAAAGAGACAAAAGAGATTACAGTTAAAGAACGGAAAAAGAATGAAAGAAAGAAAAGGAAAAAGAAAGAAAGAAAAGAATACTGACAAACAAAGATAGGAAAAAGAAAGAATAAAATATATGCTAAAGAGAATATTGAAAGAAGAAAGAAAATGGCGAAAGAGAAAATTAAGAATTAAAGAAAGAAAGAAAGAAAGAAAGGTTAAAGAGAGAAATAAATAAATAAATAAATAAAATAAACCAGCAGTGACTCTGAATCAGCTCTTTAACACCAGAAGCTTTAAATAAGGTCACATAATTGTTTAATGTTAAAGTCGCATCTCTTAAAGTGATCATTATTTTTGGAGCGGGCCTGACGAATGCCCTCAGTGTTAAATAAACGCCCCTTTGTAAGTTTGTTTTCTCTTTCCCTAACCTTCATTCCATTCTTTTTTTTAACGATCGTGGCTCCCTGGGAGGATTCACGTGGTGCTGTACGATAAGTTAAAGCTATAAAATGCATGATCTGGCGTGAATGCCGTTACTTTAATTTCTTCGTTTAATACATTCTCTCTACCCGTCGCTCCTGAGCAGGACCCCCTAGGAGGAAAGACAATGGGGTGCATGAGTGGCACCATTTGACGAAGGGGGGCAGGACCAGCTCCATTAGGATACCCGATAGGTACGGCTGCAGAATAAAGGGGCGCCGTACGCTTGATTGGCAAACAAAGTAGGCAGAGGCACTTAAGAATTGAATTGCATTTTACCCATCAGCGTTGGCGCTCGGGCTAAATGATGCCGGTGGACTAACTGCTTCTATTAACTGTACCGGCGCCTATTCAGGTGCTAATTGAGATGAAACCGCGGTTTGTCAAGGCAATTATAACAAATAGTCTGAAATGGCTGGAGATGGCCTTTCAAAGAGTCGAACCGGCGGCGCGGTATTAATCCTTTATAGTCACGACATGAGTAATAAAGGCTGAAATTATCGCTGTATCATGTCAGCGTGATGAGATGATATGATATCATTATGCAGCCTTTGGAAAATTCCTTTATTCATATTTAAGGAGCTGATCTGAAAGGTGTTATGTACAGCGCTACAGTGGCTGGAGGTTAAGCTAATGCTCAGAATTCACTTTTAGACCAGGTTCTTTTTCTATCAACAAATAAACTGAAGTGTTTTTATGCTGATACAGAAATGATGCTGAATAACTAAAGGTGTGTTTTATTCTTTATTTCTAACATAAATCCTCTTACAAAGAGTCCGAACATTTGATATATAAATACACACACTCTTTATTAGGAACAGAAAGAAAGAAAGAAAGAAAGAAAGAAAGAAAGAAAGAAACAGGGGCTAAAGAAAACAAAAAAGAAAGAAAGGAAGAAAGAAAGAATAAAGAAGGAAAGAAGAAAGAAAAAAAGAAAGAAAGAAAGAAAGAATTACAAGGTAAATAATGCCAAGAAATAAAGAAATTAAGAAAAAAAAAGAAAGAAAGGAAGAAAGTCCCTTAAGGTGTATTCTCTTTAGGATGGAGATCTGGTGAGTGTGGGGGCTGTTTGAGTATAAAGGGGTGCACATGGTCAGCAACGGTACTCAGGTAGGCTGTGGGCTGTTACAAGAACAGCAGAACTCTTCACCACAACATCGGCAGATCCTGACACCAGAGCACAAGCAGTTCTTGTTTCCAGAACTTCACGAGAACATCGACTGTTTTTTTGACCTGAACAGCAGGTCTCTTCAGGTGGGGTCTCTTTTTGAGTCTTGGTCCTAACAAGGTTTCTTCCTTATAACGTTTAGGGATTTTCCTTGCCACTGTCACCCTAGACTTTCTAATATCTAGGGTCAATTAGGGATTGGCCCTAGATATTAGAAGATAATCTAAAATTGACAACTGCTTTGAGACAATGCTGCATTGTAAAAAAAAGGTGTGGAAATAAATCTGATCTCACTTGACTCTTCTCCAGAACATCAGCAGATCTTGGTTCAAGAACATCAGCAGGTCTTTTCACAAGAACATCAGTTGACCTTTTGACCACAGTATGAAGATGACTTGTTTCCAGAACTTCAGCAGAACACTTCACCAAAACATCAACTGCTTTCTTGACCAGACCATCAGCAAGTCTCTTCACCAGAACACAGGCAGGGTTTGTAACCAGAAAATGAGCAGATATCCTGACCAGAACATCACCAGAATTCTTCACCATAACATCAGCAGAACTCTTGATCAGAGAATCAGCAGGTCTTGTTTCCAGAACATCAGCAGATCTCATCACAAGAACATCAGCAGGTATTTTCTGCAGGTCTTGTTACAAAACCTTTTGACCACAACATCAGCAGATCCTGATACCAGAACAGCAGCTGGTTTCTTCACCAGACCATCAGCAGAACTCTTGACCAGACCATCAGTGGATCTCTTGATCAGAACGTCAGCAAGGCATGTTACCAGAACATTTGCAAGTCTCTTGAAAGGTGTACGAGTAGATATCTTTGCCATCAGCTGGTCTTTTTACCAGAACTTCTGACCACAATATCACCAGGGCTTATTCCAGAATATCAGTAGATCTTGTTACCAGAACTCAAGCAAGATTTGTTTCAAGAACTTCACCAGAACATCAATTGAATTCTTGCCCAGAACATGAGTGGGGCTTGTTTCCAGAACATCAGTAGCTCTGTTCACCAGGTCTTGTTGCAAGAACATTAGTCAAGTCAAGTCAAGTCAGATTTATTTATATAGCGCTTTTTACAATGGAGCATTGTCTCAAAGCAACTTTACAAGTTTAGATTATCTCCTAATAACTACGTCCAATCCCAAATTGAGCAAGCCTAGGGCGACAGTGGCAAGGAAAAAAATCCTGGTTATAGGAAGAAGAAAGAAGAAACATTAGGAAGACCAAGACTCAAAAAGGGACCCCAACCTCCTTGGGCGGCGTAGATGATTAAAATCTAAGAGCCAAACTAAAGTCATGGAGTCAAAGTTCAAATAAAATGTGAAGTAGCACATTGACATTAAGTGGCCCGGGTTATGATGGGGCGGGAGCTGATGACGGAAAGCAGCTGAGTGGAGCTACAGGAAGAGAACATATGTGTGGGGCTGTGGAACTGCCGGAACACAGCTTGGAGCAGAAAACGAAAGTGTAATTAGTTATTGATTTAAGAGCACAGTGTCTATTAACCATCACTGATGCCATGTGTCGCATGAGACCCCGGAAGCATTAGCTATAGCAGCATAGTAGAAAGCGGAGAACTGGTAGGAAACACAGCCAAGAGGGATCACATTGAGAAAATTGCAACCCCCAAGGGAGCAGAAGACAGCAACACAAACGTCTATGATCACCATAAGACTCTTTGACTATGAACCCACAGCTGCCCTTACTAAGGCAAGGATGCATGAGTAAGATCACGAGGACCCGAAGCCTAGTTCGCCAGACCGCCCACCCGACACTCCCGGTAGCGGACAAGCAGGCAGGCCAGACAATGACCCAGACTCCGGCCCCCAGCAACCCAAACCATGGCAACCTGGTCTAATATAGTCAAAAAGCCGTTGTAAATAGGCATGTCTTTAGCCTAGACTTAAAAACTTTGGAGGGTGTCTGAATCCGAAAAAAAGTGGGAAGTTTATTCCATAGTTTGGGGGCCATGGATGAGAAAGCCTTTCCCCCTGCTGTGACTTTTTTAATTCTACTAACTAAAAGAAGTCCTGCACCAGGCGAACGAAGTAGACGTGCTGGATTGTAAGACTCTAAGTGTTCACTCAGATAATGTGGGGCCAGGCCATGTATAGCTTCATATGTTATAAAAAGTATTTTGTAATCAATGTGGAATTTAACTGGTAACCAGTGATAGAACAGGAGTGATATGATCAAATTTTCTATTTTGAGTTAGCACTCGAGCAGCTGCGTTCTGAACTTATTCAGAAGTTTATTTATAGAGTTACTAGAGCATCCAGTTAGTAAGGCGTTACAGTAATCCAACCTTGATGTTATAAACGCATGAACAAGTTTTTCTGCATCATTAAAAGAGAGGATATTTCTAAGTTTAGCGATATTACGTAATTGAAAGAAAGCAATTCGAGTGATGCTGCTAATGTGTGCATCAAAGGAGAGATCTGAATCAAATGTGACCCCTAAGTTTTTTACAGACGGACTGGGCAGTACTGGACAGCAATCTAGATTTAGGATAGATGTAGCCAACCTGTCTCTCACAGCCTTGGGTCCCACTAATAGAACCTCAGTTTTATCTGAGTTAAGAAGAGAAAATTAAATAACATCCAATCTTTTATTTCCTTTACACAGTCCTCAATTAGCAGAACTCTTGACCACGACATCAGCAGATCATGATACCAGAACATCAGTGGATTTCTTATAAACATACAATAAATGGGAATTTTTTAAATGATGATACGTTTATGAACATGCAAATCAGACGCCTCGTCTCACCGTTGAGACGTACTGAGGGAGTTCTCTCAGTTTTGTTGATTACTTTTCTTATTGGTACTTGGACGCGCCCGTCCGAGCGTGTTTGAGAAGCGTGCAATCTCTTTTTCACACTGAACACCGAGAGAGCGCGAGCGAATGTTGGAGAGTCGGCTATCTGCATGCGAGAGCACTTTAGGCGTGTGAGAGAGGTAAAGTGGATTTGGGCCTGGTGCTTTTCGATCAGAAAGCAGCGGTGCGCTGTATATACATTTACGCCGCGCGCGTGTTATGATAGGGCGGACGGGAAGGCGTTTTATTTCGGTTTTTATTTACAAAGCGGGCGATAAAGGCCGGACAGCGAGCGGCGGAATGGACAGCGAGGGGCGAACCCGAGCGCGCTGAGAGGTTTGGAAATGGCAGGCGTAATAAACAGCGAGCTTTTTAAGACGGTTCATTCGGGTTCCTGAGAGGAGGCGGGTCCATAATGTGCGGCGTGTTATTCCGGCTCTGAGTGCCGCGCTACATATTCTTATATTATTACAACACTCCCAGCAGCACCAGCCGATTTATATATGCATTCATCGGCCATAATTCCTCAGAAGGACCGAGCGCCGGCGCATTTCCTTTTTTCCGAGGCGTGTATTCCCCCGTTCCTCCAGCCTCATTTACAGTCTCAATGGGTTCTACCTTTCAGGAGGTAAAGTGCCTCTCTCGGCGCCGCACTGATGCATATTTCTCTCTTTTGTTACAGCGTTAGTGTCAATTCGCCCTCAAAAGGGATTGCCAATTTGTCTCTTTTTTTGGCACGGCCAATTTAAATGCGCTGGCTTTTATGCAAAACATACTAAAACCGAGCATTTTCCCCTAAATTGGACATTTTTATGGTTATAATTTTGCCACGCTGATGGCGGTAAAGCGCTACCCCAGTGGAATTGTGCCTCTTTTCCTTTGTGCTGGCGCGTGATGCCTGGATGACAAGTTTCTTTAATATGCACGGAGAACGGCAATTTCGGGTGACGTCCGCCGTCTCTTATCACGTGCCCGACTCCGGATATTTGGTGCTAATAAAACTGCCATTGCTCCAAAAACCGGCATTTATTCTGCAGGCGGCCTTGATCAGTACAGTTTGATCTTATTTACAGTGCTCGGTCCAACACTTAATGTTTATAAGCATAATTAAAAAGATCAAACGATTTGATTACCAACATTGAGCGAAAAATGGTAAAATGGTTCCATTCTGCCGTTCGCCCTCCTAAAACATCATCATCAGACTAACAGAGGAACAGAATTCATCAATAACTGTTAATCATACAGAAAATAAACACAAACATATCAATTGATAAGCTTTAATTTATTACAAAATAAACTTTATTTCCATTCAGTAAATAAAAGGTTTCTGATTTTTAATGCAGGCTGTTACTAAGATGCACTATTCTACCAACAGAAGCAAATCAGAGTGAGATCCCGGAGTTATAAACAAAGTACAGCATCAACGTTGTCATTTACATTCCTCTATTAGAGATTCTAAATGAGATAGATTAAGCTAAAGAAAGAAAGAAAGGTTAAAGAGAATACAGGGAAACAAAGAAAAAAAGAAAAATAGAAAGAAAGAAGTCCAGACCTGCCTGACTGTAATGTTTGTTTTTTAGCTGAAGCTGTTAATGCGAATGTTCTGAGTCAGAAATGTTAAAGTCTGAGTTCTAGATCATCAGAAACTCGATCGGGTTAATCAGAGCCGGACTTAACAGATCCATGAATGAAGCTCCGATCAGCCGTGGATGGTGTTTAAAGAGTGATGCCGAGTTTAACACCAGCAAATGACGTCTTTATAAGAACCGGCGGAGCTGCTGATGCTGTATAACCCTCCCGTAACATTTCTGACTGATCCATCAAACCAAACCCAGCTAGAAGCTGATCCAGCATTTTTGGTGATGGGACCCAAACTGATCTTCAGTCTCGCTGTTCCTTAAGTCAAGACCAATCCCAGTCTAATCGCAATAAAGACAGAGAGCAGACGTGGCCGACACCGAAACGAGACCAGACCAGATTAATGTTTTATCATCATACAAGAACAGAGTTTATAATTAGCGTTACCTCAGGCAGACGCATCGAACTCAGCCAGTCTCAACAACAGTCTCAGGGTCCACCTTACCCCGAGACCGAGATGAGACAGAGCCCAAATGAGGTCAAGACCGCTTGTTTATGGTCTTGAGAACAGCTTCAAGACCAAGACCGGACTCAAGTACTACAACAATACTAACACATTGAACGTTAGAGGAAACCATGCAGACATAGAGAGAACATGCGAAATCCACACAGATGGGCCAGGACAGAATCAAGGACCTCCAGAGCTATGAGGAGGCAGAGTTTGGAACCATCCTGTGCAACTATGGCACACTGATCGGCAATTTTTGGAACAAAAGAGGTCCTAACACTGTTCCCTGAGGGACGCTGAAACGTGTTCATGTTGGAGTACGGATTTAAATAGACTTTACTCTCAAGATGCAATAAAATATAAATGAAAAATGCATTTTATAACCTAAATATTAGACACTGAAATTGATTTTGGTTGTTACAAACAGAAAACAAAGCTACATTAAGGTTTGCATTCACAGAATCATATACATAAGTAATTTTATTTAATTAATCTCGGGTGGCTTTGGCTGCTGGTAATGGAAGTTCCTGAGGCTCTGGGTTTGAATCCTGGGTGAGATTTGCAATGCAAAGGTCAGGTCCTACGTTTTCAGATCCCTGCTGTGGGCCGACTATGCCCAGTGGACTCTAGGTTAGGCTCGGGACCCCTACGACCCCGGCCAGCATGAGTAGGGTTAAACAAGAGGCTTTGCTGTGCTTCATTTAATGGTCATTTCAACTATCAAAAGTATGTGAACACCTGAACATCACATCCATTTGCACTGCTTTCATGTGGTGCTGGAACAAGGCTCTTTCAGCTATGACAACACTTAAGGTCATTTGCACGTGATTTTGTTCGTGCAATTTATTTGGATTACAGTAAATAAATTCGAGCTCAAATATAATGACATTATATTCCACACCAAACATGACTTATCAGACAGCAAAATGCGATGTTATCCAGAGACAAACACTCACTGACCTCATGAAGCAGTTTCAGTCTGCTTCTCCACTGGCAGTTTTCAAACTCAGAACTGAGTGAAACACTGGTTTATATCAGTCCTCCTCAGAACCAAAAGAGCCATTTTACTGCTTATAAAATGTTCTGGTCCGGGACGATGTTAAAAAAAAAAAGTAATATTATTAATACATTTACATTTACATTTACATTTACAGCATTTAGCAGACACCCTTGTCCAGAGCGACTTACAACTGATACAGTCTTACAATCCAAGCAATTGTGGCTTAAATGTCTTGCTCACGGACCCAACAGTGGCAGCTTGGCTGAAGTGGGATTTGAACCCTGGACCTTCTGTGACCAATGATGTCATGATAAAAAAAACATGAGAAGTTGAAACTCTCTATGCTTCTTTCTTTCTTTCTTTCTTTCTTTCTTTCTTGCTTTCTTGCTTGTTGGCACCAGGCATCTACCAAACCTGAATTTAAAAAGATCAATCTGTACATAATAATCATGACTCTAGAGAAGGTGTCTGCCACTCCAGAGTCCAATGGCTGTGCTTTACACCACTCTAGCCTCTGGTGATTATAAGCTGTTGTTCCTCAGGACAGTTTGCAACCTAAGGTTTTGCTGCTTAAACTAGTGGTCTCGAAAGGCAGAAGTTTGATCAGATGATAGTTAAAATGGGAAAAAGACGTTAGACTTTGAGATTTTGAATGCAGTTCTACTCCTAGTGGACCCTGAAGGACCGGGGAGAGGAGTGAATTAGGTCTCTGGATGACACGTTAATTATTACTTGGCTTAGATACATTTACATTTACAGCATTTAGCAGACGCCCTTATCCAGAGCGACTTACAATTGATACAATCTAAGCAATTGTGGGTTAAGGGACTTGCTCAAGGACCCAACAGTGGCAGCTTGGCAGAGGTGGGGTTTGAACCCTGGACCTTCTGGTCCATAGTCCAGTACCTTAACCGCTAGGCTACCACAGTCCCACAGAGATAAGAAGAGCTACTAACTGTAACAGCTCTAAGCTTGACCTTATGCACTTGCTAGTAATAATCGATGCTGGAATGCTTTAGAACAAGGGTGTCCACATAGTTTTGCTCATGCGAATGGATTTAAAGGGGTCTAAAACTCAACTGAAACAAAATCGCTGAAATAACTAAATAACTAAAGATCATTTCACATTCCCGATTTTCATGCCCTCCTGCTATGTTGTGTCTAATTTAGTTCGAAACCCCCAAACCTCTAATGTTCAGCAGCAGGAATCCTGACTGAAATAAAGCCCCCGATCCGGCTTTTTTCGGGGGAGTCGCGAGGCTTTTAGCGTTTCTCTGTCAGCACTGTTATTAAGAGCCATGATAAGAGGCGCTGGTGTGTGTCAATCAGCGCTGAAAGCAAGAGGGTGGGAACGACTCGCCTCCTCTCGTCTGCATACGGCTTCCTTTTTACCTCGACTTTATCATCGGTGGGGGGTGATGCATTTGGGATCGTCCCCGTCCCCGTCCCTGTCCCCGATCCTGTCCCCGATCTCTCTCTCTCTCCGTATCTGCAGCACAATTAAAAATGTATAAGGCAGGACGGATTATGCGCCCGTCTCCTGGAGCTGCTGATCCGGAATTTGAAGGTGTCACCAAAAAGTTGGGGGGTTTAAGGGAAGGTGGGCTCACGGGTGCCACTGATGCCTCGGCGCCGACGTCACCGACTCCTACCTCCATCCTCCTCCATCCTCCTGTCCTGCTTTTATGTACTGCTCTTCCCCGTCTCCTCTTTTTGTTCTACTAATGTAAATATAAAGGTTATTTCCACAAGATAACTGGGTGCAAACATAAGCTGACCAACACCAGTATTTGTAAGAAAAGTAAGCACAAATTCTCTTAGAATAACAGACCTGGCAACCGTGACACAAACGTCAGACTTCTGCTCTTAAACTCCCACCTCTGCTCGTGGATCTGCAGTGTTGATTGGCTGGTTACAGCTACAGCATTTAGAGTCAAAAGACAGATTTTTACTTCCTATTATAATTCGTTAATAAGTCGTTAATGGGTGCAGGTGGAATGAAAGGGTAGCTGGATCATTTCCCGAAGTTATCTATATTTTTTGGTCACTCTAATGACATGTTTAATGTTTATTTTCTTAAAAAAAAAAAAAATAATAATAAAACAGAATTAAGCAGAAACAAAAAAAGATATTTTGGAACTTGCATCTCAAAAACGTAACTAAAACATTCTCAATCTCTTAATCTTTATTCCATTTCAAATTAAACAAATAAATTAATTAAAATGTATATATTGAACGATTATGAAAAAATATATTTTAAGACTTTTTTAATTTTAATATTTTATATTGAATACTTTTTTAATATTATATATTGAACAGCTTTTTATTATAATAATATATATTGAATGCGTTTCATTTAAATGTTTTATGTTGAGCACTTTTTATTTTATTATTATATTTTGAACAGCTTTTTATTTTAATATTTTATATGAATATTTTATTTTATATTGAACACATTTTAATATGATATATTAAATGTTTTTATATTAATATTTTATATTAAACACTTTTCATTTTAGTATTTTATACTGAGCACTTTTTTAATATTATATATTGAACACTTTTTATTTTTTAATATTATATATTGAACACATTTTTTTAAATTATATATTGAACAGGTTTTATTTTAATATTATATATTGAACACTTTTAATATTATATATATTGAACAAATTTTTATATTAAATTTTTTTAGATTAATATTTTATATTAAACACTTTTCATTTTAGTATTATGTATTGAACACTTTTTATTTTATTATTTTATACTGAGCACTTTTTTAATATTATATATTGAACACTTTTTATTTTTTAATATTATATGTTGAACATATTTTTTTAATTATATATTGAACAGGTTTTATTTTAATATTATATATTGAACAGGTTTTATTTTAATATTATATATTGAACATATTAATTTTTTTATATTATATATTAAACAGGTTTTATTTTAATATTATATATTGAATACTTTGTATTTTAATATTTTATACTGAGCATTTTTAATTTTAATATTTTACGTTAAACACATGATTTTAATATTGCATGTTGAACACTTTTAGTTTGAATGTGTTCGGAACATCTGCAGGCCCTGTGTCTGCTCCTAAGCGCCGCTGTCGCTGTGGTTAGGGTTCTCCTTCCTGAAGTCATATTGCTGTGCTGCACGTTGGCTGAATAAACGCCTGTGAATCCTGATGCTGTTTTGGACCTGTCACAGCTCAGGGGGGCAGAGGGTCCGGACCTGCGCTACCCTTCCTCTGCTCATTAGGTGCTTTAAGATGGAGGCTCTGCTTTCGGAGGCCTCGGCTTTGACATTCACGCTGCGCTCGCAGTCGATCAGGTCCCGGCTCTGATACATTTGCATGCCTTTGAATGTGACGCTTGAAAAAATGAGAGAGAGAGAGAAAAAGCGCGCGGGAGAAAAAGCGAGAGAGAGGGGGTAAGAAAAAGAGACAGGGCCCAGGCACTAGATTAAATTTTGCTGTCTAGAAAATGAGAAAAAAGGGGCCTCTATCTCCTGGAGTCTACTGGGAAGATCTTTATTCTGATTCTTGTTAGAATTGTTTATCACTGTGACAGAGCAGGGCCGGGACGAGATAAAGGCAGCGCTCCATCACGCACCCTGACAGTCGTAGGACACGCGCCGGAATGAAAGGAGCCAGGGAAATATTATTAATAGATGCTGACTTGATTTGCCTCGATTGCACGTCAAGACGAGGAGGCCGCCGCTTGATTGCAGCCTATGAAGTTCCGTCCAAAAGGGAAGCTATTTTTCATTAGCTGATAGAAGACTCTCTCACTCTCTCTCTTTTTTCTTCCCTTTTTTTGGGTGGGGAGAAGGAGGGGGCGGGGGGCTTTTGCTTTCCAGGGAGCTGATAACTTATGTGGTTTATTCTAACTGGCCTGATTTGTGTCACTGAGAGAGAGAGAGAGAAAGTTATCTAGCTTTCTCAAAATAACCCCAAAGATTTGGCTCTATGGATCTTGGTTCTTGCATTCACACAGCTTTAGTGCACACACACACACACACACACACACTCATGCATGGAAAGCATATATATATAATTATACGCTGCATTTAAAACGCATAAAAGTGCTAAAGTGAACTGAAATAATAAGCTCATCAAATAATAAGCGCATTAAAAAACATTTACAGAGCTTACTGTACACACACATATATATAGAACCGGTACAGTTTCTAACCACCTCAGTGTCACTGCTGGACTGAAAATAGTCCACCAACCAAAAATATCCAGCCACCAGCGTCCTGTACATCCTGTAGGCTATATATATATATACGTATATATATATATTTATTTATTTATTTCTTTTTTTTATGTTTTTCCTTTGCTTTTTTTGCCTTTTTTCTTCTCTCATTTTGAGTGGACATATCTGTAAGTAATTTTATACACAAATAATTTCGAGTGAGTGTTATTCTTAGTTTTTCTCCATGTGCAAATTGTATTTTGAAAAACTCAGAGTACCTAAGAGCAGACAAAGCCTTATGCACCCCTGTGACGTTTGGTGCCCCCCTAAGCAGGCTCGGACCCCAGCTTGGGAACCTTGGGATTAAAGGATGACTAACACAAACTGATGAGCTGATGTCTCTGTTTTTAAAGTGAATGTCTCTAATAAACGGGACAGTGAATGAACAGTTTAAAAACTCCAGCAGCACTGCTGTATCTAATCCAGTCGTACCACTAACACACCACCTGTGTGTGTGTGTGTATCTATATATATATATATATGTACAATTACTAAAATAAATATTCTGTACATAATAAGAAAGGTAAAGAAAGAAAGAAAGAAGGTGGACATAATGCCAAAGTAGACATGTACACACACTTTAAAAAGTCTCAAGAAGGAATTCCAAGTTGACATTTGCTGTAAAAAACAATAATGTGCAAAAAAGTAGGTATTTTTCTTTAAAAACAGTTATCTTCCATGGTACCTACATAAAAGGTATCTATTTTCTTAAGATAAACAAAAAAAGAATATGTGAATTATTTCGAAAACGTTGACAACAAAGCTTCTCTGCTTTGCCCCTGAATGATTACTTTAATAATTTCCTCTAAAGTGCGCTCATTAGCGACATCTGCTGGCCAGTTTTGCGCTGCTGCCTCAGGACAACCTAAGAAACCTGCACAGAAAATGATCCTAAATAAAGCATTTAAAGTCAGGGGACGGTTGAGTCTTATCCTCGTACTTTCCACGAGGTTCTACTCTGTACTAATGCCTGTGGATGTAGCTGTAAAGTAGAAGTATCCCAATACTTTTGTCCCCTGCTGACAGGATGCACAAACTTTGTACTGTTTAAAATCGTTGCATGGATCTTTATGTGTAACTGCCAGATCTGTTGCTGTAGGGGCGATCTTGAGCCGGCGGATCTCCCGGCTAATCAGCGAGGTGGGAGAGCGACAGAGAGGATCCGTCCCTAATTATCGTTAGCTCCACGTTATTAGTTGTTTGGTTTTCCATTGTTACGCAGGCGGCCCTTCCTGCGGCCCCAGCTAAGAAATGGCACGCTGCGTTTTCTGGATATGGAAAATAAATAAATAAATAAATAAATAAATATGGAACCCCCCGCGCTGCTATGTGCCCGGGCGGCTAACGCAGTGCCAGAGGAGACGGCGTGTAGCGTTAACCTCGCTTAACAGCTTCAAATGAGCTATTAAATTGTTCTTACGGAGGCACATTCTGAGTGCTGTTCAAGTGGGTCTTTAGAAGTGACTTCTCGTCTCTAATACGTTCTCGAGATATGTGAGAATCCGACTAATTATAGGCTTTGGTAATGTGCCGTGGCAGAACTCCACCGCGCTGCCTTCACTCATCCCGCCGCTCCCGCTCCCGCTCTCCTCCGGCGCCGGCGTCCATGAACCGGAACGAAGCTCGTCCGCTTATCCCACGTCTGATGCACGTCCCCGTCCCCGTCCCCGTCCCCGGCTTCCTGCATCGCTCGGCCAGTCTTACACGAGGCACAACCCGCAGACAGAAGCCGCTCGGCATAAGGAGAGCACTCCTCACGCATTAATCAGCTGCCAAAGCTCCCCTCAGTTCGTACTTTATTTGATTTGGATTTACTCATCAAATTACTGGATAAAATCGTAATCTGAGTGACCGGTGACAGGAGCAAAACAAACAATAAAACTAATATAATAAAGATACAAAAATCATATTTACACCCAAAACCATAATTGATCCTACGGGAATTCTATGGCAACAGTGGCAAGGAAAATCCCTAAATGTTAGACAGAAGAACAGACCTAGATACTATATATAAGAATTCAACTAAATTATACATACAATACATATATAGTAATAGTTTGAATAGAATAAATCCGAAAATATAATAAATAAAATAGATGATAAAATAAAATATATAAGAATTAAATTAACAAATATAATAATATAATGGAGAATAAATAAAAAACAACAACAAGATAATATAATAAATTAAATAAATAATAAATAATAAGTATACATTTATAACAAATATGAGAACAAATATAATGGTATGGTGATTATAAATAAAATAACAAATTTAGTAAATATAATAGAGGATAAAAAAAAACAAATATAGTATAATAACAACGTACAGTATATAATAAATCAAAGAAAAAAGAATATAAGAAAGTAGAAAATTTAATAAATAAAATAAGAACTATACTAAATGAAATAAAGAATATAATGAAATGGAAAATATATCAACGGAAATAACAAAAAAAAAGTATAATAGCAATGTACAGGAAAAAAGAAATAAAAAATAAAGACTTCAATAAAGTGCAAATAAGTAGAGTTAACCAGAGGAATAGAGATAATGAGCAAAAGTTTTTGCACCCTGGCCAGGATTTAGGAAGAGAACACAACACGTCGTTTGACCAGGATAAAGACATCGGTTTGCATGTTGGGTAAACAGGAGGTGTGGCTCTTAATGCCTGAGTGTTCGTGTTAAAGCATAAATATATGGACACGCTAAGTGTTTATTTACTAAAGATGAGATGAAGTTGTAATGCCGATAAAAAGAAACACAGTGTGAGTTTTTATCAGCTCTCAGAACTTTGGTCATTAATTATTAATTAAAATCCTTCCATAGTGACGTTTTTCTGCAGGCGTTGTGTTTGAGGTTCGTCCAAGTTGTTTTGCGAAAAAGGACCAAACCTCAGTGATAATATCAGAGAAACCACGTCCTGTCCTAATGTGAGCCAACAAAAGGTCACCGACCTCAGTATCCCGACCACAAATGTCATGACTGGGACACCAGTGAATTAAAAGAAATAAAAAATAACGTTTTAGTGTCACCCAATTTGCAGGAGGAAGCTGGATCGGGTCCGAGGTGCAGCTGCGTTTCGTCAGTAATCATTTCGGCCTTGCCTTTCTGTTTTTGTGTGCATGAGGGACTGCAGAGTCTCTGTGTGTGTGTGTGTGTGTGTGTGTGATAGCTCTCGGTGTTACAACAGCAACTCGAGTGTTATCTTGACAGCGGAGGATGCCTGGTTTTGTCTGCTGAGTGTGGTGTTGAGTGTGTGTTGGGTGTGTGTTGGGTGAACGATTCTCTGCTGTTAGAGGCTGAGGGACAAGCCCACACAGGGCACCACACTGGGCATCCTGGTGCCAACCCTCCACTGGGTAAACAGTGCCCTTGTACCCGACCGTCCACATGATAGAACTGAAAACAGGTAATCAGATCAGTCTTCCATTCTGCATATATTATTCCGAAAATTTTATTATTCAGTTTCATCCTGAGATGGTTTGCCCCCGTTCAGAGTTTGGCATGTTCTCCATTTGTGATTGGTACACCTAATTTCCCATCCCAACAAGTATGCTGTAAATCGGGGCCAATCGGAGTGCCCTTAGAGACTCAGCGTTGATCCTGATGCCCCATTTCCAGTCTCGAGTCGTGCTGGGAGGATTTTGGCAGAGGCGGTACCTCCTCATCTGACACCCTTCTCTACTGGCATCCTTATGAGGGTCGATAGCAGGTCTGTGTCGCTCATACCCCCTGAGTGTGATGCCTTGAGCAGCTCTATGTGCCCCGATTCTCCTCCCCTGTTAAACACCTTATAATAATAATAATAATAATAATAATAATAATAATAATAATATCACACCCCAGTCCCACCCTCTCCCTGTTTCTCTGCTCTGAACTGTGTGCACTTGGCTCAAACACACACTCCCGTTGCCAAGTCTGTTCCTTAAGCGTCCACAAGGGGCGCCCTTCTCCTGCATTACATCTCCCCCATACACTCTATACACATTACACTAAAGCCCTTCAACAGCAACAGCATCAATTACTGACATATAAAGAGAAATAACACTTTATTAAAGAAGTAAATATGTATAATGTCATATCAGTCATTCTTTACATTAAAAAGGTATGAGAATATAATTGATAACTATCATAAACGTTCTCTTTTTATTTTATTATATATAAACTATTATATATAAATCATTATTATTGTTATAATTATTATAATTATTATTTTATTATTATTATTATTATTGTAATTATTATTATAAATGTTATTTAATTGTACATTTGAAATTGTATGTAAATATTGTTATTATTATTAGTAGTAGTAGTATTACTATTATTATTATTATTATTATTATTATTATTATAATTATAAAAAAGGTTATTTAATTATAAATGTAACATTTCTTGTAATTATTATTATTTTTATTATTTTTGTTAATGTTATTATTATTATAATAATAATAATAATTATTATTATAAATGTTTTTAATTCTAAATTAAAAGTTTTATGTTATTATTATTATTATAATTATTATTATTATTATTATTATTATTATATCTGTATTTATAGAACAGACTACATAAAATGACATTAATACAAAAAATTATATTTGTATTTAACATCATTGGAAGATACATCTAATGCACAATAAATAAATAAATAAATTAAGACATGTATTAATAAATAAGTTAATTGATCATACAGTATAAGCGTTATTCATAGCACTGAGAAAGTTAGTAATACCTCTAAAAAGTGTCAAACATTTTTCCAAACATATTCGAGATATAACATATACATTGAATATTAAATGAAATATTAAATATTTCCTCTTGTTGTTCCTCTTGTTCCTCTTGTTACAACAGTACCATTCGGAGCATGGGGGCACCCCTGGTCCCCAAGGTTCAGCACCACGTGCCATGTGCCAACGGTTCACCCAGAAACCACTGTGGATTTTAGAGAGTTGGCCTGGTGAGGAAACTCACGGCTCTCACATCAATATAACTGTACGACATGAGGCCAGAGAACCACATGTAGCTACAAACACAAGAGTCCATGCAGTATAACATTAAACGGAGCCCTAACACACACACACACACACACACACACACACACACACACACACACACACACAAAAGAGGGCAGTGTGAGGACATTAACAACGTGTCAGTGTTAGACTTTAGAGGGCTCATCATTCAGCACTCTGTGTGTGTGTTCGTGTGTGTGTGTGTGTGTGTGTGTGTGTGTGTGTGTGTGTGCGCTCTGTACGCATGCATATGTTTCATGTTATCAATTTTCACATCATGTAATGGACAGAAATTGGAAAAGTGTCTGACTTATGTTATAAAGTGTGGATTAAACAGGAGGACGTGAACAAGAAAAGTCTCTCTCTCTCTCTCTCTCTCACACACACACACACACACACACACACACACACACACACACACACACAGAGAGCAACATCAAACAGATCGTTTTTAATTATTTAAAGCAGACCTTATTCACCTGTCATAATGTGAGCGCTGCGTCTCTCCAGTGCAGATGATTTATAAACCAGGAGCTGCATTATTCACATCATCACAACGCAGGGAGGACAAAGTATGTGAACCCCCTCGGTTTAATCACAGTGCACCCTCCTTTAGAAACTTCCAAAGGTTTGTTTGTTGTATCTTCTGACTTCTCAAAGCTTTAGATGAGGAATGCTGTGATGTAAATCTTATTTATTTATTCTTTATATCAGAGCTGGGACTGCACAGACCTTCTCCCCTCCAAACACATGCTTATTTATTTATTCATTCGTTTTTTTAGAACATCGTGGATGGGGTTTTCTGTCAACGTGAGACATTTTTACTCCATATTAAAGTTTATTATAAGTATTATAATTGTTTACTGTTTGTTTTTACCCTTTGTTTTTCACCTCCTTTAACACCACACATCACACACATTTTTTTAATAATATGAATTATTGTCTTATATTCCATACTTTTATCATCTTTATAATATTGTGTTCTCATTATTTATTATAGATCATATATTATATTATTATGTTTGCTTTAAAAATGTTTTCTCTTAAAATTTTATTTTAACCTTCTGTTTATTTAAACATTTCTTACACTGCACTTTTATATCACTAGTTCTTAACATTTTTCCATAATAAAATAAAAATGTGAATATTAAATTAAGATTGTATTATATTCTTTAATTATTTTTTTACTGTTTAATTATTATTTTTTTGTCTTTATTTTATTTATTATATGTAGTTACTATTTTATTTTATTCTCTTATTTATTTCATCTTTGTTTCACTTATTACATTTTTTGTTTGATATACTCTATACTGTATGCTGTTTTATTATATTCCCTTATTTATTTATTTATTTATTTATTTATTTATTTACTTATTTATGGTTTTTGTAATATTATTTATTTTATTATATATAGTTTCTCTTTTATTATTTTTTCTTAATTATTTACTATATACAGAATACTCTTATTATGTGATTTATTTTTATAGTGCTTTTTACATTGGAGCACTGTCTAAAAGCAGCTACATAATTTTAGATATTTATTCTTTTTTTTATTTATTTATTGATTGATTCATTCAGTTTCTTATCCGTTTATCCTGGTCAGGGTTGCGAGAGATGGCGGCAACACAGGGCGCAAGGCAGGAGCAACCCTAGGCAGGGCGCATAGACTCACACACTCACAGTCTAAGGGGCACTTTGGAAACACCAATTAGCCTAACGCACGTCTTTGGAATGTGGGCGGAAACCGGAGTACCCGCCGAAAGTCCACGCAAACACAGGGAGAACATGCAAACTCCACACAGGCGGAGCCCGGGGTCAGAATCGAATCGGGGATCTCGGAGCTGTGAGGCGACAGTGCTATTCACTTAATTTATTATATTCCTAAATGAATTTACTATATACTGTATACTTTTTAAATTTTATTCCCACATTTATTTAGTTATTCTTTGTTTTATTTATTATATTTTTATTTTGTTGGTTATATGCAGTTACTGTTTTGTTAGAGTCTCATATTTGCGTATTCTTTATTTTATTTATCATATATGATTTTATTTACTATATATTGTTCACTGTTTTATTATATTCATTTATTTATTTATTCTCTATTATATTTATTACATTATTTGTTTAATTTTATCCTTCATTTTATTTATTATATTTTTTATTTCATTCCTTTTGTTTAAACTATTTCTATAATCTTACTAATTCGATCATTTCGTTGAATTCTTTGATATACAGTATACTATCTAGGCTGTTAGGGGGTCGGGTTTCCTATTGAGTCCTGGTTCTAACAGGCTTTCCTCCTTATAACATTTAGGGATTTTCCTTGCACTTGGCGCCCTAGGCTTGCTCAGTTACAGCTCTGGATCTAGAGATTTATGAAGCTGCTTTGTGAGCATGCTACTAATAAATCTGATATTGTTTAGCGATTCTCTAGGGAAAAGTTTGGGGGGGTCACATACTTTTTCCAACCTGAACTTAATGCAGATTAAAAATTTTGACTTGTACTTGAGTATTTTTGGCCAGATTAGTAGAACTTTACCTTTAAGTTAAGAGCGTTTTTAGGTACCGACTCCCTGATGTTGGATGACGATGTACACGTTTGGCCCCGCCTCTAGAGGGCGTGGTCTGCAGTACCATAAAGTGATAGGGTCTAAACTTTGCCAAGGGCGGGGCATTGAATCTGCTGATGTGAGCGAAATGGTTGCGAGGGATTAACATATATATGGAAATGAGGCTTTAATTAATTGGCTAAATGCATTTCTGATTAAATACTCGAAACGTCACGATTGTAATCTTTCGAAAACTTTTAATTAATTTCGCTAGTTAAACCTCATCAACACTTCCAATGGAGCTTAATTAGAATCTGGCCTACCCCCCCAGCTCGCCCCCGCCGCCCCGCCGCCTGCCCCTGCCATGATTTCAAATGGGGTGGAACTCCAACAGGAAGCTTTGTTATCACGTTCGTAACGTCGGGACTAAGATGGAAGGAGCGATAAATTAACAGCATCCTGATTTTCACACGCCGGAAAAATAATGGCGCTAATTGGCAGATATTGTAATATTGATTAAATGAGGGGAGCGCGCCACTCGGTTCATTAGGGGCCGCCTGGATCGGGTTCGCCTCCCCGCCCGAGGATTCGCAGCTCACCTAAAACCTGAGAGGGGAAAAAAACCGTGAAATAAACACGATGATTATTCTCCGACTGTCGGTGTTTTCCCACATTCTGTTTCCCACCGCGGCAGGGAGTTTAGAGAAAAGTTTTTCTGAAAGCTGTTTTTCGTGTCGGGTGGAAGGAAAGCGAGCGCTAAAAAAAAGAAAAAAAAGAAGAGCGAGCACCTGAGCGCTCTCTCTCCGGCGCTCTCCTTTCGCTTTCATCAGCCGGCGCTGAGAATTTTCAAAGCCGCCGAAAACTTTGGCGCCCGTCCCTGGCAGGTCCACTTAAGAGCACGGCGAGGCTTACGGGCGGATCATTCTCCCGCCCCGGCGTCTCAGGTGAGGGAGCCAATTAGGCCTGATGACTTTGGACTCGCCTAATCTCCTGCCCGCTCCTCAGGATTTCACTCATACGAACCGGCGGAGGTTCATCCATCTTAAACCGGGAGCGCCGCCTTTGTTATTCTAATATCATCAGCCGGCGCTAAAGACCGTCCCAGAGGGCCCGGCCGGCTCTTTGTTCTGAGACGGGTTTCTGACCTGTGTCCCACAGACGCCGAGCTGAGTTTTAACTACAGGCGAAAAAAAACCACGCACAACACCTGAAACTAAAACTAAAACAGCTCCTCCTGTCGGACGACCTTCGGACTCACCACATGTTCTGTTTGATCTTTATTTATCCTTTAGAACCCTGATGGTCTGGACCTTAACCTCTGTGATATATCAGACGGTACGTGGACAGTCTGTTCTCATAGTGGATGTTTTGGATGTGTACTCAGGTTCTCATTTGGTCAAAAGGAGCCTCTAAAGTGTCCAAACAAACATCGCCGACCTGTCCAGGGTCACTGTCATTCAGACCCGAGCTCCCTGCGACCCGGAACTGATTAAGCAGATATCTTGTTTACAGAACTTACATTTACATTAGCAGCATTTGGCAGACGCCCTTATCCAGAGCGCTTACAATTGGGTACAGTCTTACAGAGTTGTGGTTTAAGGGTCTTGCTCAAGGCCCACCCCCCCAACAGTGGAAGCTTGGCGGGTGGGATTTTTGAACCCTGAACTTTTTGTCCAGCGTCCAGTACCTACCCCTAGGCTACCACAGTCCTTATATAACCCTAAACACACGTGTGTTAAAATGTTCTTTATTCATTAAAAGAACTTACAAAATCATAATAATAAATAATAATAATATAATGATAAACAAGATATGACAAATCACTGTGAACTACCTCAGTATACTTATAAAAGATAAATACAAGCATATATTATAAATAATAATAATAATCATATATATATATATTATAAATTATGTTAAAACTATTTTAACAAAACGAATATATGATACAACAACAATAATAATAATAATAATAATAAAATAATATATCTTTTTTATTTCACAATATATTAGAGAATTGTGTGAACTTTATATATATATTATATTTTATATATATATAATATATGATGTAAATATAAATATATACTAAAACATATACTACAGGGGGGTGGAACCTAAATCATATGATTGATTTATTCATTATACATCATAGTAAATATAGCAATAGTATATGCATATATAATAATAAGATAATAAATTATATATAATATGACTGGTGTAATACAATATCTAATAAATAATAATAGCAATAATAATTATATAATATAATAATAATAATAATATAATAATACATAATATAATAATATACTATGTATATTAATTCAATGTATATAAATAAGGAAACCACCACCATGCCTTCACAAGGATCACACTGATAATCAATACAAAATAAGCCTTTAAATAACGATATTGATCTATTGTGGCGTGTGTGTGGGTGTGTGGGTGTGTGTTGTGTTTGTGAGTGTGTGGTGTGGTGAGGGTGTGTGGTGGTGTGTGAGGGGGTGAGGTGTGTGAGTGTGTGTGTGAGTTGTGTGTGAGTGTGGTTGTTTGGTGTGAGTGTTTTGGTGTGATTGTTTGTGGTGTGGTGTTTTGTGTGTTGTGAGGTGTTTTTGTGTGAGTGGGTGTGTTGATGTCTGTTTTATTTGTGATTGTGGTTTTGTGATTGTAGTGTATGTGTGAGGTGTGGTTTGGAGTGAGTGGTGGTGTGTTTTGTTGTTTGTTGTTTTGTGTGTGTGTGTGTGTCTGTAAGCATGGGGGTGACTCTGTGGGACTGGAGGCTGGAGATGCTCCACATCTGCTTTTTTCCCTGGTATCCATCTCACTGTTTCTCTCTCTTCTCACGTCCTACACTCATGAAGAAAGAACGATGGAACCATATTTGTATCTGCAGCCTCCAGTTCCATCCTGGTGTTACTGATTTTTTTTAGTCTTTTTAGACGTTTGGCAGCTTGTGCACTTGTTTATGAGAACGCTGAGTTCAGCTGCTCTTAGAGTTTCTGATGTAACAGAGATATCAGTACAGCTTACAGACGGGAAGCTCTTACTGGGGTTTAGTAAAGTTTCTGTGCTCTGAGGTTTGAAGTCCTGTGTCTGTAGGACATGGACATGACACACTGCAACCCCAACTCTGAAAAGCCTCGGACGGTATGGAAAGTGCTAAATAAATGAATTATATATATATAAAAAAATAATAATAATAATAATAATAATAATATATATATATATTCGTTTGTTAATAAACATTTATTTCTGCATTTCAGGCCTGCAACATATTCCAAATAAAGTTATGACAATCTAGGGTTAATAATGAGTTTAAAAAACTAAATAACAGTTTTTGACTAATGACTAAAGAAAGAAAGAAAGAAAGAAAGAAAGGAAATGAGGAAGAAATAAATGACACTGAATCATAAAGAAAACAAGACAAGAAGAAAAAAAGAATGAACAGAAAGAAAGACAGAAAAGAAAAGAAAAGAAAGGAGAGAAGAAAGAAAGAAGGAAAGAAGGAAAGAAAGAAAGAAAGAAAGGAAGGAAGAAAGGAAGGAAGGAAAAAAAGAAAGGAAGAATTAAAGAAAACTGAAGAGGGGTGATCTCCGCTCCCTCAGGCGGCACTGCATCAAGAACCATCATTCATCAATAGCTGATAGAACCACATGGACAAGGGATTCCTTTATCAAACCTTTACCAAGCTCTACAATACAGAGTTACATTCACAGATACCACTTAAAACGTTACTGTGCTAAAAAGAAGCCTTATGTTATAACCATGTCCAGACTGCAGGGCTCAGAGGGATCTGGGATGGACCATCAGACAGTGGATTGTGGTCGGATGGATCATGAGGTCATCGTGGGTTTAAGTACAGCGTAGGAAAGAACTCTTAATTAGAAGACATGAACAATCTGACGGTTTATTACACAGTTTTCAGACACAGTTCAGTTCCTTATTGTAAAACGTGCAGCGTCTCCAATCAATAAATTAGCTGAGCTTCATGTGTCCGTACGCTAACCCTAGCCTGGGCTGTAGGGTCACTGATTAGTGTTATGAAGAAGACTTTGTTTCTCCTGACTTGCGTTACATGGCGGCTGCGTTTGAGCCTAACTGACTCGGGAAGCCGTGCATTAAGTCCAAACAGTCATAACGTAATGAGGAAATGATATGTTTGCTCAGGGGGTGTGGGATAATTATAGATTTCTTACATATCATGTCGAGGCACTTAGTGAGAACGGCGTTCAGGCTCCAGCACGCTCGCGTTACGTTACGGGATTTACGTTATCGCTCCGTTCGGAATACGAAGCGCTAACGACCTATAACACGCAAAGAAGGAAATCCAGATGATTAGAAGCCTGCTGTAAGCACGCGCCGTCTGAACTCCAGCATTTATGTACCCCTTACAGCCCAGTTTTCTACCGGGGGTTTCTGCTCACAGGAGGCTCAGTGTTTCAGAGAAGCCTACATACGGCAGTTCCACTCGCACCCTGACCACACATCAGCCCCACTGCTCAAAAGAGGTCCTAACATCCAGCATCTCCAGGAATTCCACCTACCGCTTTTCAAACCACTGGTACATAAGTGCAGAAGCAGCAACCAGTTTTCTTTATGAGTCTTGGTCCTAACCAGGTTTCTTCCTTATCATATCTAAGAGCTTTTTCCTTGCCACTGTCGCCCTAAACGTGGATGATTACAACTGGCCCTTTGAGACTACAGTCGAGTAATGCTGGATCAAGCGCTAAAAACGTTGGCTGTTGTTGGATTAATGATTATACTCTGGTCAATAATCTATATCGGATTATCCCTTTATCCTTTTATCTGGTGGTGGCCCTCCCTGTGTCAGCAATACTGCAAGCTAAACGTTTTCCTGTAAGCTGTTACAGTCCTGCACACCGGCTGGAGGAATTTTAGCCCATTCCTCCGTACAGAACTCTTCAGCTCGGGAGGTTGTGGGTTTCCCACATAGCTTGCTCGCTTCAGGTCCTTTCCACAACATTTCCATTGGATTAGGTCGGACCTGTGGCTTGGTCCCATTCTAAAACATGAATTTATTCTTCTGTAACCATTCTTTTGGTAGAAAACGGCTTGTTGTGCTTAGGGTCGCATCTTGCTGCCTGACCCACCGTCCCTTGAACCTTCAAGTTCATGGACAGATGTCCTGATATTTTTCCTTTTATAATTCTCGAAATCATTCAGCATTCATTTGTCCATCAATAATGGCAAACCTCCTGCCCATATGCAGCAAAACAAAGGCCCAACCATGATACTACCACCACCATGTTTCACAGATGGGATAAGGTTTCTTATGCTGAATGCGTGTTTTTCCTTTTTTTCCTTTCTCCAACATAACGCTTTTCTTTGAAACCAAAAAGTTCTCCATTTTGGTCTCATCCGTCCACAAACATTCTTCCAGTAGCCTTCGGGGCCGTCCACGTGATCTTTAGCAAACTGCAGACGATGCAGCAAATGTTTCTTTTTGAGAGTCAGGTGGCTTCTTCCTTCTCCTTGCAGCCCTGCCATGCACACCATTGTTGTTCATGTTCTTACTATGGTGGACTCATGAACATAACATTAGCCAATGTGAGAGAGGCCTTCAGTTTGCCTTAGAATTACCACCTGGGGTCCCTTTGTGACCTCGACAATCTATTACAACGCCTTGCTCTTGGATGATCTTGTTTGGTCGACCCCTTCCTGGGGAGGGTAACAATGGTCTTGAATTTCCTCCATTTTTGTACACAATCTTGTCTGACTGTGGATTGTGGATGTCCAAACTCTTTAGAGATGTTTTGTAACCTTTTCCAGCCTGAATGAGCATCAACAGCTCCTTGCCTCTGAATCTAGGTTTTTTCCTGACTCTAATTTCACCTTCAAATTAACTGCTAATCCAGAGTTCACATACTTTTGCCAATCACTAATATGTAATCTTGGATCATTTTCCTCAATAATAATGACCAGTTAATATTTTTGTCTGATTTGTATAACTGGATCTCTTTATCTACTTTTAGGCACTTGTGTGCAAGTCTGATGATGTCTTAGGTCATATTTATTATGCAGAAAATAAAAATTCTAAGGGTTCACAAACTTTCAAGTCCACTGTGTGTATATATTTATAAATATTTCCCTAATAAATTCAAATTCTAATTAATAACATTCAAAAAGTATTTCAAAAACAAGATATAACTCTCTCGTCAACCAACATATCTATAATATATATATATATATATATAATAGTATATATTATAACTATTATAATATATATATATATATATATATACTTATATATATCTATCTATATATCTATAATATTTTTTTTTTTCAAAATAAATACCTCAAATTAAATAAATACCATAATAAATAACTCAGTGGAATAAATAAAGACTGCATTTATCCAATGCCTGTCTTGAGAAAATATAATAAACGCATAAATACACGCACTCCACACACCTATGCAAGGAAACTATATTAGTATTTTTAAATAGTTTCTTTTGAAATAATAAGGACCCGTGGAAATATTGTTTTGTATCAGGAGTTTTGTGTCCTAGGAATTTTGGTTTTTAAAAAAACGATATTAGGAATAAATAAAAATCAATAAGAAAATTAAAGTGTTTTTTCAGTTGTAAATTCATTCATCGGCATTGCATTTTTTGTTGCCTGAGTTTTAGAAACTGTAGCATAATACTAAAATCAGAATTAAATATATTAATAAAACAAAATATATAGTTTGGTTATGAATGTATATTTGCGGGACTGTGGACAGAAGGTCTAGGGTTCAAATCCAACCTTTTTTTATTTTATTTTTAATAAATAAAAAATGTAAGGAAATAAAAAATAAAGGAAAGCTTTAAACGAAAGGCACTTTGATTCAATATTTTAAGAGCCACGTGAGAAGCTGAGAGGCTGGCATGTGAAAACATAATTACAGCCTGGTATAATGCTTTCATTTTTTATTAGGACTCGTGTACAATAGGGTTTAATGCAAGTGCTGCCTCCACTTAAATCAAGCTCTCGCTGTGCTCTCGCGTCTCACCGAGTTTCTTATTCCAGCAAGGCTTTTTAAACTTTCATCACGCTTTCTTTAACATCAGGAACCTCTTGAGCTCCTTATAAACCAATCAACCAATAAACCTTTACATACACACACATATATATATATATATATATGTTTATAATAAAATATTATTATTTTATATAAGGCAACCAGGAAGAAATGTGGAATTGCTGTAAAACTTGGCATGCAGATCTGTAAATGATTACAGGTCTGGTCTGATTAGATGCTGGGTATTACCACAAGAGGGCATAAAAGTGCTTCCCCTATAGAGCTGCCCTATAAACATGCTCTCAGGAGCCACTTTTGGGAAGCGTACCTCTTGGTGAGAGATCGACATGCCAGGTCATGATATCATCACTCAGAGATCCAGAGGACCTGGTGACATGTCTCAATACTTTTGTCCATATAGTGTAGGATTAACACACAGCGGTACTGTCTGACTCTCGGGCTGATTTATGAAACAGACTGATCTAATAAGTCAGAACCTGGCAGCTCGGTGTAGAGTTTTGGACCGTGCCGTCCTAAAGGCACGAGCCAAAGCAAGTATGAGTTCATCACGACCACAGGAGCAGAGAGTCATCAGCAGAGACGCCAACTAAAACAGCAGCAGAACGGCTGGTACGGCCAGGCTGGAGATCCACACAACATAAACATCATCTGAGAACAGAACGAGAGGCTGGATCAGACGCCGTGGGCGAATCAGACGTTCAGGAGGTTCCTCAGAAGCTCCACTAAAGCCGGGCAAAGGATCGGACCGGGCACGCCTCGATGACATCATGATGATTAATTAGACACATGACATCACCGGGATAAACAAAAACAGACGTGGTTTTGCTCCTCTGCGTCTGGTTCACATTAACCCACAGAGAGAAGTGTCTATGAATTATGATTCTTATCTGTCTCTCTCTCAAACACACACACACACACACAGACACACACACACACACACACACACACACATTTACACACAAGTAAAAAAGTTGGTACAGTAAAAGCATACATTCTCTACTGGGGACAGGTCAGGACTGCAGGGGGCCAGTCCAGCACCCGTACCCTCTGCTTCCACAGCCATACCTTGATAATATGTGCAGAATGTGGTTTTGCATTGTCTTGTTTTTCTTGTTAAAGATGGCGTCTGAAGGCAGCTCATGTTGCTCTAAAATCTCGGTGTACTTTTCTGCATTAATGCTGCACCACAGAAGTGGAAATGACCATTACCGAGGGCCCTGGCCCGACCCCATAGCATGCCAGAGCCTGGCTTTTGGGCTTGTTCCTCATAACAGTCTGGATGCTCCTTTTTTTTTCATCTTTGGTCCAGGGTGCACATCATTTATTTATTACTTCATTTCTACACCTCATTATTTGCTTCTTTGTTCCTTATTTCATTTATTTTTTGATAACTCAATTATTTGCTACTCTATTACTGCCTCTCTTTATTTCTCTTTCTTTCGTTCCTTCCATAACATATTTATTAATTAGACAATTTCTGCATAACTTTCCTTTCCTTTTCTTTCTTTATTTCCATTTCTTTCTTTTTACACAATTCACTTATTTATTATTCTCTTTGCTTGCTTGGTTTTTTCTTTTTTGATAACACAAGAATTTATTACTTAATTTTCCTTTTTCTATCTATCTATCTTTTGTTTTCATTATTTAAAAAATGATGTGTTGTACTGATGGGTCTGAGCACAATCCCCGTCCCCACTGTATGATGGTCCATCCCACATGCCTCCGAGCCCAGAGAAGCCGACGCCCCTTCTGGACATGGTTATAACATAAGGTTTCTTCTTAGCACAGTAACGTTTTAAGTGGTATCTGTGAATGTAACTCTGTATTGTAGAGCTTGATAAAGGTTTGATAAAGGAATCCCTTGCCCATGTGGTTCTATCAGCTATTGATGAATGACGGTTCTTGATGCAGTGGGATGGACCATCATCCAGTGGAAATGGGGACTGTGCTCAGACCAATCTTAAGTCCCAATTCTTTTGGATTCTAACGTCAAGGGTTAAACGAGAGAGAAAAAGAGCTTCTTGAGCACCAAAACGAGGTCAGTGTCAGACTGACAGAGTCGTATGGCACTCATTATGTCTCCCTGATTAAAAGCATGACTTTTCTAGTCGGTCAGGACAGCCAGTTCTTCAACAAACACACCAGGCCTGAACCCACGGAGCTCCTCCAAACCACGAAACCACAGCCATTTCTCAAGTCTCGCTGGGTCATGCTGGTGCTCACGACTTCTGTGGTCGGAGGGAAAACGTAGCTGATGAGGAAAGTGTGAGGATCGGTGCAAAATCCCGCAAGCAAAAAAAAAAAAGAAGTTGCAGCCGAGGAGCCAAGGGTGTTACGATTCTTCCATTACTGCTGCTCGAAGCCTAATTATAAATAGACCGAGCAGAAGGCGGTGGGTGTTCAATGTGTCTGTGTGAAAATGTGCTACACAGTCGGTCTGCCGTCCCGTTCCCCCTCTCTATCGAAACTTTCTCTTTTTTTCACACGTCTCACTTCGGAGCTTCATTCAGCACCGTTCTAATCTCTTAAGACGGACACACACACGAAAAGAAAACGCAGTGTTTACTGGAGACGGCGCTGCCAAAATAAATGCGCCGCGCAGTAATATCGTGTTTGTTTGTGTTTTTTTTCTGATGTCTCTCCAACTTTCTTGCCAGTTCCTTGTAATCTGGGAACCATATGCACGTTGGCCATCGGTGACACCGCGGAATTATGCAGCGAACAAAGTATTTATGGCGTCCTATTCAAAAGACTGCATTTATTTCCTTTATTAAAGCAGGACCATCTGTCTGCAATGCTGAGGCTCCTCTTCCACGGACGGTTCAGCCAAAATCTCATGTACGCCGCTGTTTTTTTTTAAAAGAAAGGCGATCGAGAGAATGGGTCTGAAGCTCGGTTTGCCCAAATGCTTCAAATCAGCGTACGGTTTAATTACCAATACTTATAGTCAGTGCATGAGCAACGTCATCATGGATTCATCACAGAATCCTTTGTTTTTACTGATTCAAAGATGTTTATTCTACAAACATTAAGTCCGCCGTCCAATATCTGTGTTCTTTAAACTTTATGTTCAACATAACGATAAATACTTCTTAGACCTTTAACTCATCCGTCGAACTCATCATGCCAAATACATGGCACATCCAAAGTTTTAAGTCTAGGCTAAAAAGATACTTATTTACGCAGGATTTTGGTTAGACTTACACAGGGATGCATGGCTCTGGTTCCTGGGGTCGGAGCCTGGGGTCATGCCTCGTCCTTTGGCCGGGAGTGTCTGGTGGGCGGTCCGGCTGGGCTGGGCTGGGCTTCGGTCCTCTTTGATCTTGAGTTGTGCATCCTTGCCTTAGACTAGGGGCAGAGCCGGGGTTCATAATCAAAGACTCTTGTGGTGATCTGGGATGTTGGGTTGTTTCTTCTTTCCTCTGAAGTGCGATCACTCAGGTTTGTTGATTGCTGGAGAGGTGGGTTGCCATGTCTCATGTGATCCCTCTTGGCTGTGTTACCTTCTCGTTCTTCCATATTTATAGTAGCTATGCTGCTATAGTAGTGCTGCCGGAGTGCCATGCTACATTTAGTATCAGTGGTTCAAATGTGGTCTGTTAATAGACTCTGTTCTTTTAACAACAACTAACTACGTTTTGTCTTTTCTCAGAGCTCGTGTTCCGGTACCAGTTCCAGCCCCACACACTAAGATGTTCCTCCGCTTCAGCTTCACCCAAGCTGTTCTTCCATCATCAACTCGAGCCCCACCGTACTGAGACCACAGAGGGCAGCAACTCTCTCCCTCATCCTGCTGACTGAGGTTGCCATGCCACCAAAACTCTCCTGCCGAGGACTCAAGTCCTAAAGTGACTCTGTGTATAGGACTAAAAATGTTTTTTCACTATTGTTATTATTAATTATTATATTGTTAAATATATTCTCTCTGCCCCGCAACCCTGACTAGGATATGCAGATAAGAAAATGAATGAATAAATGAATGTTCCCTCTGTTAGTATTTATTTAGTTTTTGTTTTTAAACTATTACTATAAACTTATTAATTGAATAAAGTAGTAAATACTTATATATAATATCTAGACTGTAAGCAGGTCCGGTCTCTTTTTGAGTTTTGGTGCTAACAAGGTTCCTTCCTTGTAATGTTTAGGGATTTTTCTTGCCACTGTCATCCTAGGGTCAGTTTGGGACTGTCCCTAGATATTTTTTCTCCTTCGTACGTTTGTCTCTGCCTTTTTCCCGCATTGTGAAAGGTTGCCAGGTTTGTGTTTGTTTAAACAGAAATCACCTGATCAAGTTTCAACAACAACAAAAGAAAAAAACTTCTCAATAATTAAAAAGCAAACACTTAACAAAAATCAAGTCATTTTGAATTATCAGTCTCAATTCTAAGTCAAGTCTAAAGTCATGAATACCAAGTCAAAGCTGAGTCTTTTTTTCATGTAACATTTTAAAGCTGCTTTGAGAAAATGCTCCTTTGGGAAAAGCCTTATAGAAATAAACCTGACCTGACTTGATCCAGACAAGCTGCTGAATCAAAGATGGGGAAGAAAGGTGATTTAAGTGACTTTGAATGTGGTGGGGTTGTTCACATCAGCAGAAGATCACACTGGGTGCCACTCCTGCCCATTAAGAACTGGTAACGGAGGGTACAACTGGCACGAGCTCACCACAATCAAACAATAAGAGATTGGTCTTCTGTGACATTGGTATGGTAGAGTCAGAATTTGGATTGTAAGGGGCATTTTCTTGGCACATTTTGGGCAGATCTCAACTCAGTGGTTCACCTTTGGGACGAGGTGGAAGGAGATTCACATCATGGACCAAAATTTCAGAGGAACGTTTTCAGCACCTGGTTGAATCTCTGCCATGAAGAATTAAGTTTGGTAGTGAAACATTTTTAATCACAAGAGCTTCAACCGTCTGTAATTACAATAAAGTTGTGCTGTTTTTCAATCAGGGAAAAAAACCCATAAAACCTATAATCAGGAGCAGAACTCTATACTTAAGGTAATAATCCATTAATCACCAACAACAGCATTGGATAGATAAACACAAACAGTCATTTAAAGACCTTTAATCCTGCTGAAAAACAACAAGAATGTTTGTTTACACAAAACTCACAATGACGGCTGGTTTAGGAACAGGTTTAAGAGTGGGACGTTTCCACGGCTTCCTCTGATGAAGAGATCTATAGCCACGCCCGGCGGCACTCATTAAAATAGGCTGGGACTTATCTGAAGGGTTTGTGCTTTAGTGCATCTTCTCATAGCCATAAAACTCTAATAACATGTCTCTAATAATATGGCCACAAGACTTCCACATAATAAACACACATATCTCCATCAGTAAGCTTACATGCTCTGCAGAGACCCATCCTGCAGCAGAAGCAGCTGTGGAGCGAAGCCTCGTCCGATGGGAACTCTCGCTCCGGGGGCCTCTCTGACCGTCTCAGGCCATGTCCGACTAACAGCCGCCCCCTCCACGCTCCTGGGCCGATGGTACGGTGGTACGGTCACCTGGGCCCGGCGGGCAGCTGCGGATCATGAATCGTTCATTTGTCCTCGCCCGGCTGGGGAAGGCCCCGGGGCCGTTACACAGCCGAGCACATGCAACGCAATTTAAAGCCGGTCCGTCTCCGATTCACATCAGAGCCCGACACGCAGATTAGATGAGCCGTCAGGGTCAGACGGGGTCACATCTCAGGGTCGGGCCCCGAGCCCCAGCCTGGGAAAAGCACAGATACCCTCCTTCCTGCAGAAACCCCCATAAATGCAGCGCGGCCACAGCGAGAGCAGCTACTGTAACTTCAGTGATCAAATAAACACATCACATTTACTTATCTCTGTTTAAATCCATACTCTAAAACCCCAGCGCTCTCAAAGTGACAAATCAATAGCATCCACTCAGCCCAGCCCCGGGGTAACTGATCCTCCTGATGGGCCTCACTCCACCTCCCAGGTTCAGGTCCAACTCCCTTGCACAATCAATATCGTTTTTGGAAGAAGGACCAAACAAAAGTGTGACCCCAGTGGGTCTGTTGTTCCACATGTGGGGTTGTGTCCCAATACTTTTAGCCTGTTTTGGGTTTTTGCCGGAATACTTTTGGCCACATCTTGGTTTATGTCCTAATACTTTTGTTCCAGATGTGGGGTTGTGTCCCAATATTTTTAGCCTGTTTTGGGTTTTTGCCTCAATACTTTTGGCCACATACTGGATTGTGTCCTAATAATTTTGTTCCTCATGTGGGTTTGTGTCTCAATAGTTTTGGCCACATCATGGTTTGTGTCCTAATACTTCTGGCCACGTGTCATCTTGTGTCTCAATGTTTTTGTTCCATATGTGAGTTTGCGTCCCAATACTTTTAGCCTTTTTTTGGTTTGCGTCTCAATAATTTTAGGCTTTTGTGGTTTTGTGTCCCAATACTTTTGACCACATGTTGGTTTGTGTCTCAGTACTGTGTGTAAGAATAATAAAAGTGATAAAACATACAGTTTTTAAGCTCTCTGTAATAACACCATGAACTCTACACTGTACTGCATTTCTGACTAAAACAGATTTAAGTGTTAAAGACTCTCCGGCTCGGTGAGCATTGAGATCGGAGTCCGTTCCACGCCGCGTGCATCGTTAATGGAAATCAGAACGAGCGGGTCGTGTGAGCGGGATATAATTTCCATGCTTGATCTGCTGAAGCACTTGTCAGGAGGTTAAGGTGAAGGCCAATCTAGCCGGAGAGGAGCTCGGATTAAAGTCTTTGAGATATGGATCCGCCGCCTCTCTGCCTCTCAGTACCGGGCTTAAGTATCATATCCGTGGACAGACCGATCGATACGCTCCCTTTCTTCCCCTCCGACTTCAAGTCGATTTTCGGCAGAGCTTTCACAGGGTCGTCCTCTGCGCCCTAATGACACGGTGAGAGCTCCAGCGCTTAAACCCTGCGTACAGGCGCTTATAAACTTATAAACCGGACGGCCAAGCGGATTCAGACTTTATGCTTATTATTTATTCTTTCTGCGTTCTCAAAATATAATTTATCCCTAGAACACTTTCTGCAGGTTTTCTAAGATCCCAATCCAAAAGTGGCAGAGGCAAGGAAACAGCAGTCCAACTAAACATCACTAAACACAGCTGAGCCATCCTGCTTAATCCACCTGGCAAACACTGCAAGAAAACAGAAAGATCACAGAGTGGGCGTGTGTCAACTGGAGACGTGGGTGTGTCTTAAAGTGACTCGATTCGTTTGAGTCAGTTCAGTTAAATGATTCATTTAGATTTGTTCAACACAGTGTTTTTTCCAAATGAATCAGGCACTGAGTCTTGGCAGAATGATTCACTTCTCTGAACAGGAAGATTTGTTACACCAGAGAATCTTAAGATTAGCAAAATTAAGCCATAACAGAATGATTCACTGATTCAAAGACTAATATGACTAATATGTTGAACAAGAAATTAGTGAATCGCATTCATAACTAAACGATTCACTAGATCCAAAACTGACTCACTGATTGAAAGAGAAGTAAAGAGACATATCAAGATGATTCACTGATTCAAACTCTGATCTGTTGAACAAGAGAAAAGTGAATCTCATTTTGATTCACTAGATACTGACTGAAACCGAATCATTTACTGACTCAACCATTAACCCGCTATAAGAAGGAGGAGTGAATTTGAGTCATAACAAGATGATTCAAATGTTTGAAAGGAGAGAATAATACTTATAACCAAATGATTCACAAGGCCAAACACTGACTCATTGTTTGATAGAAGAATAAATAGTCATAACAAGATGATTCATTGATTCATACACTGACCTGTTGAACAAGAGAAGCGTGAATAACATTTGTAGCCAAATGATTCACTAGATCAAACACTGACTGATGACTGAATCATTAACTGATTCAAACCCTAACCTACTACAAGAAAGAAGGCTGAATTTGAGTCATAACAAAATGATTCACTGATTGAAAAGTGTGAATCACATTTACAACTAAATGATTCACTTCATCCACAATGACTCAGTCCTTAATAGAGGAGTAAAGAGTCATGACAGAGCTATTCACTGATTCAGAACAGTGAACAGTTGAACAGTGACCTGAACAAAAGGAGAGTGAATCTCATTTGTAACCAAATGGTTCACTAAAACAAATACTGACTGATCATTGAAACACTTACTGATTCAAATAGTAACCTGCTACAAGAAAGAGGAGTGAATTTGAGTCATCACAGGATTCACTGATTTAAACTCTGACCTGCTAAATGAGTGGAAAGTGAACTGTTCATGAGTTAAACACTGAATCAGTGAATCATTCTGTCATCAGTCAAACACAGACCTGCTGAATAATTAAGTCAATCATCCTAAACGTGGAGATTTGTTACACCATGAAATCTAAACAAACTGCAGACTGTAAGAGATTAGTTCGGTTCTCTCAGCCAATCACAGGCTCCTTTCATAAATTAACCAGCTGTCAGTTTTACTGAACAAATGAACGACTCAGCGTATGAAGAGTCAAATACTAATTCGTTTACTGATTCGTTTTGCTTAGCGGTTTGAATTGTTTAGGTGCATACCTCTAACAGTCCACCTGTTTAGCGTTCACCTGTACAGAGTTTGGTATGTTCGCCACATATCTGCATGGGTGGAAGACCTACAGCTCCACCAGGACGATTGTACCAGTGTCCTTCCCAGGATGACATCCCAAACCAACGTATCCTCCTGAAGAAGCCATCTCGCCTGGCATCTAAGAATGCCAGTAGCTCTTTGATCTCAGACTGATACACAACATAAGTCAAAACCGATCGATTGCTCCTCGGACCTGCAGAAAAACGAGCCGATGAAACGGCACTGTGCCTTTCTGAAGCCACTTTTCATCCATTCATTCATTCATTCATGTCTTGACTAATCCTCACAGCTCCTACAGTTTGGTTATCCACCATCCAGACACAGGGGGCGCCATCACTGAACACGGGTCTCTGCCCGGAACATTTCCAGGGACTTAGCAGAAGGAAATTTGTTATCGTGGCGCTCATTAGGTGTTCTGCCATCGTTTGCAGTGGAAGGAAAGAAAGAAAGAAAGAAAGAAAGAAAGAAGAAGGAATGAAGCAAACAAACAAAGGAAGGAAACAAAAGAAAGAAAGAAAGAAAGAAAGAAAGAAAAAGGAAATGAATAAAGAAGCAAACAAACAAAGAAAAGAAACAAAAGAACGAAAGAAAGAAAGAAGCAAAGAAACAAAAGAAAGAAATAAAGAATCAAACAAACAAAGGGAAAAAAAACAAAAGAAAGAAGTAAACAAACAAAGGAAATAAAGAAACAAAAGAAAGAAAGAAGCAAACAAACAAAAAAAGAAACAAAATAAAGAAGTAAACAAACAAAGGAAGGAAGGAAACAAAAGAAAGAAAGTAAGAAAGAAAGAAAGAGAGAAGCAAACAAACAAAGGACGGAAACAAAAGAAAGAAAAAGAAAGAAAGAAAAGAAGAAATAATCAAACAAACAAGGAAGGAAACAAAAGAAAGAAGGAAAATAAGAAAGACTGAAAGTGAGAAAAAGAAAGAAGGAAAAAGGAAATAAATAAGGAAGCAAACAAACAAGGAAGGAAACAAAAGAAAGAAGAAAACAAACAAAGAAAGGAAGGAAAGAAAGAAAGAAAGAAAGAGGCGGCCTAACAGGGTAACTAGAGCCTCATTTTAATTGTACAGTTTTCATTGGATCCCATCTTTTTTAAAAAGCTGGAGCTAGCACATGTTAAGTCAGGGACTGGCCACTTTAGCCACCTCTTATTCTGTATTCTTTGCTCGGACGCTGTAAGATCAGATGTGAAACTAAAGCTGGATAGAAGACCTTTAATGGGTTTGGATTTCAGGCTGTGGGATTAAAACAAGAGTCTTTCCAAGGTTCCGAGGCTTTTTAAAGGCTCTGTATCATATAGAACACGGTTTGAGCGACTTGCCGGAGGCTCTGGGGATTTTAATTAAACTGTTGGAGGGACTTTTTTATTTTCTGACCCTTATTTATTAGATATAAAGAGGAGGTTTTTCAAAGCCTGGTCTGACTGAACGCCGTGCTTCGTGTAGATCGAGTGTAATTTCACTCTCGGGGTCGCTCATTCAGGACGGAGGAATTATGTAGGCCTGCGGACTGAAGATGGAAGCTCTTGGTGTGCAGCCGCCACACACTTGTCTCGATCAGACTTCCCTTCTGATTCCAATTCCCGCGAGCCTCTGCAGAGTTAACGCTATTCAGGGCCACTTAAGAAAAAAAAGAAGTCTCCCGTTCGCTGTAAAGTGGAGTCAGATGTTTGGCCTCGGCTCAAAGAGACTGTGCGACTCGGGTGTGATTATTATTTCAGTGAATATGAGGCACTGATCTCCCGCGCGGTGGCATTCCTCAATCAAAGCCGCGGTCATTAGATCCGAATCCGGGCCAAGCCTGTCAGACCCTAATTGTGCACAGTCCTGATCTCAGAGCCAACGCTTCACACTCCAGCCTTTCTCCCTCTTTTCTTCCCCTCCTTAAATATTGTTTCCTGCCCTGATTATCCCCGACGATTTAACAATAAGCTCATTTCCTCCTGTAATCATTTCAATAAACTAAATCAAACCAGATTCATACAACTGCTATAAACCCTTAGCTTAAGTTTATTAAAATAGCACGAGACGTCCAGGCACAGAGGCGTGAGATTATGAATCATTAGATCGGAATGGCTTATAAACTCTAAGGGACTGCGTACGTCTTTAATAATAACTGCTTTTATTCACAGTTATTAAACTCATACTAAATAATAAAAGTAATAATAAAAGTCTAATCATAAAAACTGCCTGTTTCCATGATTCTTTATAGCATATTTTTCTGCACTGTAATGTTGTTCATTCATCCATCTGTGCATCCAACAAACCATCCAAATTACAGCCTTTATGTTGGATATCCATCCACCCATCCATCCATCTAAACACCCAGTAATCCAGACATTTATCCATCCATCCATCCATCCAAACAAACATTTATCCAACTATCCATTCATCCAGTTACCAATTTATCCATCCAACCAACAAGGAATCACCTGTTTGGTCATTTCACATTTTACTAATTCATTAATTAGTAAATCTAGTAATCTAATTTATCATCATACCTGGGCCACTTAATGCCGATGTGCATACTTCACATTCTTTTCAAACTTTGACTCCATGACTTTAGTTCGCTCTTAGATTTATCATCTACGCCGCCCAAGGAGGTTGGGTCCCTTTTTGAGTCTTGGTCCTCCCAAGGTTTCCTTCCTATAAACTCATGGGAGTTTTTTCCTTTTCCACTGCTGTCGCCCTAGGCTTGCTCAATTTTGGGATTGTACGTAGTTTATTAGCGAGATAATCTAAACTTGTAAAGTTGCTTGAGACACTGGCTCCTGTAAAAGCGCTTATAAATAAATCAATCTGACTGACTTGACTTGACTTGACTTAATTCATCCATCCTTCCTCTCATCCAACACACCAAAAACCATCCCTCCCACCCTACCCTTCTACTCATCCTCCATCTGACCAGCATAATCATCCGTCCTGCATCCGTGCATATAACTGATCAGCCGAACCCATAATGAATTCCAGTGCAGGTAACAGAGTTGAATGCGATGTAAAACATGTGATATTTGAATGTTAAAGCTCACACGGAGCGTGCCGTAGCCACCCGGGTAGCCTTGGGGGATTTTCCGAATTAGGAAGTGACTCTAATGGAGGAGTGAACAGGTCTCCTGCAAGGACCTCGGTTCGTTTATACACGGCACCACCGACAAGATCTGTCAAAATATTACATTTGCCGCGACTGCAGCAACCCCGAGCAGAGACAGGAAAAGGAAATGATATTCGGAGGAAGGAAACGAGCCTAAAGGTCGAGATGGGAGACAGACGGGGTGATCACGGGGCAAACCTGCCACCAGAGCAGAGAGACTGAGAGAGGTAACCGAAAACACACACCAGACACACCGGCGCTGAGGGAAACGGAAAAGGAAACGCACCCAGCAGGGAACAGGTGCATGAATTAATGAGGGGGCGGGGCCACACCGGGATAACAGGAGCCAGGAGGCCCTGTAGGTGGTGTCTTGCATAACCTCTAATCTGGTTTGTTTTTGCTAGCACGCTGTGTGGACAGAAGGTCCAGACGCACAACTGCACAAGAACAGAAGTAGGTGGGGACACGTTTTTCCGATCTCATATCACCCAGTTTTGGTAAGCCTGTATGGTGGTGTGGTCTTCTGCTGCTGTAGCCCATCTGCTTCAAGGTTGGACATGTTGTTTGGTCAGGGATGCTCTTCTCTTCTTCGTAGCTCGGTTGTAACGAGTCGGTTCTTGTGACTGTTGCCTTTCTAACTTGGCACATTTACCCAGAGAACTGCCCTCTTTTTTGGACCTAAGAGGCACTGTGTGTGGAAATCCCAGTAGATCAGCCCTTTCTCCCACTTAATTATCAAGGCACACAGAAGCAACGACCATCGCAGATGCATTTTTAAAAAATCTTTCACACTCTGAAGAACATGATGCCCATTTGCCCACTGCCCCTGGGCTAAAAACGAGACAAGCTGAGCTCACCAGGGCAGAATAATACACAAAGCATCTCTTGGAGAGATTATTGTGCCATCTCTGGGTCTGAGTGCCAGCTGCAGAGGCACCACGTGATCCCAAACCTCTGTCCCGCACCCACACGGGGGTTTATCTGGGATTGGACCGACGTCATGGGCGTATTGTGCTCGATAAAAATGCCAAAGGTGGTCTCATGTGCGTTTTGTCTTCCGTGACCTGGGTGATTCATTTATAGAATGCTGTTTACAATGCACAATGTCCATCCATAAAGCCAAGAGCTCAAGGAGAAACCACCTGGCAATGAACATCCATTCCTGCATTTCAGACCTGCAGTATGTCCCAAAGAAGTTAGGACAGGGACAGTTTAGGATATTAATGAGATAAAAAAAACTAATAACAATGATCATGAAAGAAAGATTGGGAAGAATTTCTGTATTTCTTCTTCTACAGTGTAAAATAACATTCAAATCAAGCCTAAACTGAAGAGGGGTGATCTCCGCTCCCTCAGGCGGCACTGCATCAAGAACCATCATTCATCAATAACTGATAGAACCACATGGACAAGGGATTCCTTTATCAAACCTTTATCAAGCTCTACAATACAGAGTTACATTCACAGATACCACTTAAAATGTTACTGTGCTAAAAAGCAGCCTTATGTTATAACCATGTCCAGACTGCAGGGCTCAGAGGGATCTGGGATGGACCATCAGACAGTGGATGGGGTTACGACGATCCGTTCTGTGACGTTTCGGTCTCACCGGTGCGTTATTGTTCCCTCGTTCGCGTTCTCTCTGACAGTACGCAGCACACGGCGTCTGATTGCTTTCAGACCGAAGGTCAGTGCATTTGGTTTTGGGGTGGTGGGGGG
>JAJAGP010003288.1:20351-78335 GCA_025084515.1 Ancistrus triradiatus | reverse complement strand
GAGAGACTCCACAACTTTATGGATGTGAGTGGGATTGTGAACCTGTGAATGATTACTGACTTGATCAGTACGTTTGGATGCAGGATGTGTTGCTCTATCATAAGAAAATTAATAGTGGATTTACACTATTAAGATGTGCCATGGTATAGCTGTATAGTATGTTAACGTTAAGTCTTAGACCACCATTAGATTTGTTGTTTTAGCAATGGTATAATGACCATATATAATTACTTCTCAGTTTCTTTAGAATACAACCAAACAACACAGGAAATATGTATGTAGTATTAAAAAAGGGGGAAAAAAAATCTGTAGGCTACAGTGACAAGTATTTAACATGACCTCCCTTGTACTTGAGAAATAGCAGCATCTGGAACCTTCACCGAGATGACAGTCTACAGTTCAAAGAAGTTGAATTAGGAATGGTCTTTTCGGAAGGATAGCAGCCACGAAACCAATTTTTCAGGAGGTCACACTAAATACTGCCTTTTGCCTTTTGTTCTGGAAATTGTGTTTTTAAAAATTTGTGTACATATTTCCTGTATCCTCTGTTTGCATCTTAATAAAGAGATGTATTTATATATGGCCATTGTACCACTGCTAAAACAACAATTCTAATGGCCTAAGACTTTTTCACAGTACTGTACATACAGGACTTTTCCATTTTCTTCACATTTTATTGCTGCTTTTCCTTGGTCAGGGTATCCCCCGAGAGCACAAGGCACAGGTATAATGAGGGTTAGTCAGTGTGCCCTGGATGCTACACCAGTCCATCTCAGGGCCATCAGTGTTCATTGTTGCAATGCTGATGATCCCAGTGACCAGTCTTCCTCCCTCAGACACAGCCAATCATGTCTGCATGTGATGCCCAACCTTGGCTGGAAGTCACCACTTGTCCTTACCTTTTTTGTAACAATGCAAGAAGCACTTAGCTTGAGCTGTGACTGCAGTCTGCCAGCCAACCACTGTTGAAACGCAGCTTCAAGTCCCTGCAGTGCCAGGTTGGACATCGCACATGGTTGGACACATCAGAGGGAGGGGAGGCCAGACCAGAGAATCTTCCATTAGTGCTGCGATAGCAACCCCTACATCCCGTTTGTCACCAGTGGTTTCTGGGATAGGCTCAGAATCCCAGACACCCTGACCAGGAAAAGCAGGTCAAATAATAATGCAAAATGTTAGACCTAGTTAACTGAACAGCTGCTGTATTATGCTTTGTGAAGGCACAGTACTATGGACAGATCAGTTTGGGAACACCAGAGCAGAACTTTTCGGTGGTGTTTGACACTGGATCAGCCGACCTTTGGGTGCCCTCATCTTACTGCGTTAGTCAAGCATGTGGTAACGAAAACATTTTCTATTCTATTAGGTTTGGAATTCTGAGTTTTAACCTTACACCTTATACACCTTTGTACCATAACATACTCCCCGGACAAAAGATTAATCACCTTTTATGTTTAAGATAGTAGTAACTTCAGGCTCCTGCAGACGGCATTGCATGAGGATGATCGGGCTATAAATACCTGTGGGGCCGTGTGACAGGATGCACAGAGAAGAGGTGGTACAGTGTAGTGAATGTCTTGTCCGATGTGTGGAAAATGGACCGCAGAGTCGAGGTTTATGATTGGCAAAAGCAGTGGTTGCATTTAGGCGTGCCAAAGGACATAGTGTGAAGGAATAAAATCCTCTTTAAAATCGGTGGGACTACAACGAACAATGAGTAAGACGCAAGGGAAGGTATCCATGAAATCTGGCCGAACCGTGCATTTTTTTGATGTAAAAATGGCTGAACATTGATGTTGCCTACATTTAGAAACTTGTCTATTCTATGTCAAATCGAATCACAGCTGTTATTTGCTGTCATAGAGGTATTACACGCTCATAGGTACGTTTCAGTCACAGGTGACAATTTCTTTTGTCTTTTGAGTATACTTACTACACAGTCCAAAAGAGTGGGCCAATCCCAAAATGACCTTAGAATAACAAGGCAAGAACAACAATCACCATAAGATTGTGAACCTCATGTAGGTTTTATTTACATCTAGTCAATTACATCTAGTTATGTAGTAGATGCCCTTACCCAGAGTGACTTACTGTACAACTGATACAGTCTTCCAATCCAAGAAATTATGGGTTAACAGCCATACTCTAGGACCCACCAGTGGCAACTTTTCAGAAGTGGGATTTAAACCCTGGACTGTCTGGTCAATATTGCCAGTACCTTAACTACTAAGCCTTCAAAGTCCCCAAAGGTTTTGTCTAGAAGATGCTAGTCACTTGCTGATGATGCCAGTCACCCGTAAAAGACTGTAGTTTGTAGACAAAGGTGTCTTCAAAGACCTGGGGAGAAGTGACTGAAAATCTATCATGGATAAGCATGGAGATAGAGGTGTTTTAATGTGGGAAACCTTTTCAGTTGCTGGTACTGATGAGCTGCTTTACTGTGTAGCTTCAGCTACTGCTTTGGAGTATAGGGGAATATTCCAGAAAGGCTTGCTTCTCACAACTGAAACGTTGCTTTCTAGAGATTTAGATATTTTTAAGAAGACATTGCTCTTGCTCACGAAACGAAAACAACCAAGAAGTGGCTTGAGAATACGTCCAGAAGTCTCATGAGTCCAGATTTAAACCCTTGATTTAGAGAATAATTGGTCTTATGCAGGGTAATGTGATATGTATTGCCTACAGCAATATCTTAATTGTTGGTTTAACGATGTGCAAGTTGACATTATCAAGTATGTCACTCTTTCTGCAAAAAACAGTCAAAATCATTAAGAGTTCATGTAATCATTGAATTATGTTGCCAGGTAGGATAGAGTAATACACATACACACTGATAGCATGTAGGATGCTAATGCCACAAACCAAGCTGGCTTTCTACCTAAAAAAGCATGACTGGAATTAAAAATGAGTGAACAAACTGCACCAGGAGACAAAATACGGACACCACCAGCTGTTAGTCCAGCATCCCTGGTTCGATCCAGACCTCAAACTCTCTCTGTGAGGAGTTTGCATGTTAATTGATTATGCTAAATTGACCCAATCTCAGTATGTATGACTAGTTTTGAAGTAACCTTGTGCATCGATGTAGCCTTTTATGTCTGTCGTGGCTCATCCTCAATCACATGTAGGTAGTTTGGCTGTGAACAGACAGATGTTGCTCAGAATCTGCAAACTATGTCAGAAAACAGTTGCTGTTAAAGACTGCTCAACAATGAACTTAATTCACCATCTGCAAGCTAACCACTGTGCAGAATATGAAAATATGAAATTATGACAAAACCAGCCATGGTACCAGCACAAAAACACACTCAGCAAACCTTTGGGGAATCATCCTGCAAAAAAGTGCCTTATGACAAGAAAAGCAACAGATAGCAAGACATGACATAAATGCTCTCACCAATTACATCAAACCATATTGAACCCATCAACACTGAGGGTAGCTATTCTGAATCTTTTTTTTTCCTGCCAAACGCTGTCTGCAACTTTACCCACACGGCTTCAACATTTCATCAAAAGGGAGCACTAGATCATACATTATTTTCTATCAATTTAAAAGCTTAATGTTTTGCCATTTTGAGCTTGGCCCATTTTTGTTTGCCCATGAGTGTACACCATTATATGCAGTCTATGAAGAAAGTATGACATCTCAGCAGGTTATTGCAAACCATGTTTGTTGGTGATAATGACCAAAGCTGTTTGGTCACTGGGTCACTGTGTTCCTCTCTCGGCACAGTCATGCATCACAGGTTCAAGGCCATCGAGTCCAGCACCTACGTTCATGATGGCAGAGTCTTTGGCATTCACTATGGCTCTGGACACCTGCTGGGCGTGCTGGCTAAAGACAGGCTCAGGGTAAAGGTTCATGCTGTATTCTAAAAGCTTGTTGATCTGTGTTTTTTTGTACAATGCTTTCCAAAGAAGATAATATCTGATCTTTAATGGGATATGTCGGTACTGAATCAACAGTGAAAAGTGTATAACATGAAACCTCATATAACATGGCTACTAAACATGTATTAACGCTCTCAGTCCTGTTGATTCCAAATGGAGTCAGGCTACAAAATCTGTTGTCACAAAACCTGCTTTATGTGACTTCAGTATTTTTCTACCATACAGAATATTATTGAAAATTAAAATGTTTGACTGCAATTTTCAATAATATTCTGTGTGTTTATAAAATTTAAAACACACCGCTAACCCCAAAAGTTGAATCAGTTCATCTGGACATAAGGTTTTGTGGGAGAAACATCTGAGACTGAAGAAGTCACTTAGATGAGTGACAAATTTTCTGGCACAAAACCCTATGTCCAGGTGAACCGATACAACTTCTGGGATTTTCTCACCTGTATTACTGAGCATGCATCAAGACACTTACCACTAATGCAAACTAGACTGGACTACCATATTTTCTTTCTTTCATGACTGTGACTCTCTTTTCTGTCAGCAGGTGTTTGCTCTTACTAGGTTTCTGTCATTCAGACATGAATAACATTCATTTAAGACATTTCCTATTATAATTCCATAGATCTCAGCTGTTAAAGTGATTGGATTTTGATCAGATGGACGTTAAACGTTGCATACCTTTACTGAAATATTTTGATTCTCCAAACAAACTTCATAAGGACAGGACTGACAGGTTTAAAGGAATACTCCATCTTTTTCAACCTAATTCCAACCCACCTACTGACAATGTTTTCCTACTTTTAGAAAGACAAATCAAAATCACTTTCAGGAAGGAAGTCTAATGGGAGTTGCTGGAGGGTCGATAATTGTTCACAACAAAATATGTAATATTTGTAATCAAATGTATTTGTAAATTAAGCTTTGTCTATATAATTCATCCTTTCAAAAATGGCACTCATTTTCATTAGGGCAAATTTTTGGTTTAGGGCAACATCTTGGGTCAGGATTATTATTATTTTTTATCCCCTTTCCAATAAACCTTATTGTTAGACTTAATGGTTGCATATTTGGATTTGCATTATATAGTTAAATATCTTACTTTCTTGTTGTCAGAACAGCTTATAGGCTTCTGTTGTAAGTATCGTATTTCCTCACTCAGTACAAGGAAATGTAAACACGATTGCTTTAATGATCTGCCTCAGATGTCTCAAAAATACTGTATTACGTATTACCTTCAACTGGAATTAAGGTCTGATGCAAGACTCAGCAAATGCTATACAGACCACAAGCAGGTGGAACAGTCAGTGACTCATTACTACACTGCAGTATATACTATCCACACTATATGGATAAAACTATTGGGACACCTACACATTAAACCTACAGGAGCTTTTATCACATCCCATTCTAAATCCATAGGCATGATATGGAGATCATCTAACTTTGCAGCTATAACAGCTTCTGGGAAGGCTTTCTACAAGATTTTGGACTGTGCCTGTGGGAATCTTTGCCCATTCATCCAGAAAAGCATTTGTGGAGTCAGACACCGATGTTAGACACGCTTGCCTGGCTCGCAATCTCTATTCTAGTTCATCCCAAAGGTGTTTGATGGGGTTGAGGTCAAGGCTCTGTCCAGGCCACTTAAGTTCGTCTACTCTAAGCTCACCCAACCATGCCTTTATTGCCTTTGTTTTGTTCACTGAGGCATAGTCATGCTAGAACAGAGAAGGGCCTTCTCCAAACTGTCCCGCAAAGTTGGAAGCATACAATTATCCTAAATGTACTGGTACACTGAATCATTAAGCTTTCATTTCATTGAATCTAAGGGGCCTAGGACAACCCCTGATAAACAACCCATAGCTTTATCCCTCCACCATCAAACTTTAAATTAGCACCATGCAGTCAGAGAGGTAGCGTTCCCCTGGCATTTACCAAACTCCGCCAGTTAGTGGAATGTGGTTTTATCACTCCACAGAACATATTTCCACTGCTCTAAAGTCCAATGGTGGCATGCTTCACACCACTCCATATAACACTTGGTATTGTGCTTGTTGATGTAAGGCTTGCGTGCAGCAGGTTGGCCCTGGAAACCCATGCCATGAAGCTCTCAACAGTCAGTTGCTGTTACAGTACTACGTTTAAATTTTGTGAACTCTGTAGAATGATCCATTATATTACAATGTTTGTAAAGACAGACTGCATGGCTCAATCAAGGTGCTTGATTTTATAAACCTGTGCGACTGGATGAAACACCTGAATTCAATAATTAAGAGGTGTGTCCCAATACTTTTGTCCATATAGTGTAACATACAGGTACTATATCTAAATTACACTACATAACCAAATGTATGTAAACATCCTACAGTGGATTTGGCTATTTCACAGACACTCGTGACTAACAACTGAATAAACAAGATGACTTGAAAACCTACAGTGCTTGCATAAGATATCATAGAATGCCAAAAATGTCAAATGTTAATCTAATAATAGCTGTCTGGTCAGCTGGAAGCACTGTTAGTGTGAAGTGAAAATAGCAATGAGTTACGAATCACAGAATAGGTTTGTAATAGGTTTGGAGTACTGTCGCATATTTGTCTTCAGGTGTCCACATACATTCAGCCATTTTTAATCTGTTTTACTAGTGTCCTTACTAGTGTAGTATGAGTTTTGTGTAATAATTGTGTGATGTTGTCTAGGTGGGCTCGTTGACCCTGTCGGATCAGGTGTTTGGGGAGTCGGTGTATGAGCCAGGCATGTCCTTCGTCATGAGCAAGTTTGATGGAGTTCTGGGTCTCAGCTACCCCATACTGGCAGAGGAGCATGGACTGCCTGTATTTGATAACATGATCACTCAGAAGAAACTGGACCAGCAAATGTTCTCCTTCTATCTCAGCCTGTGAGCCATAGGGCAGTTTGATAGTGATGGTGATGGGAATATAGAATAGGAATGATTGTAGAAAATAATTGTACATGGTTAAGTTTCATATATTCCCCTAAAACGTTACCAGATATTCACACAAGTGAAAATCTAAAAGGAAATCTAGAAGCAGATAAAAGTCATTTTTATTGAGGAAAATGATCCAATTTTACAAATCTGTGAGTGGGGAAAAAAGAATGTGAACCAGTTCGTTTGCAGTTAATTCGCAGTTATTGTGAAAATGAACTTAGAGTCCAGTATTTACAATCAATGTGACGACAATCAGGTGTGAGTGGACCCAAATCTGGATCAAAATCTGATCTTCAAAATGTTTGTTTGTGGAAATGGATCATGATCTGAACAAAAAAAAAATCTGAGGACATCAGAAAAGAGCTGTTGATGCTCATCAGGCTAGAAAACATTAAAAAAGTACCTTGACCTAAACCCCAGTTAAAACCTGCGAGGTGAGCCAAAGAGGAGAGGAATCATGAACCTGTTGTTTTTACCAAGGGTACCAGTCATTTTGGAGCTGGCTGCTGAAGGCAACCATAATTTTTAATTTTATAGGTTTTGTATGTTTAATATTAGATTAGATTAGATTAGAATATGACTTTAGATAAATATTTGAAAAATTGGTTTCCCACGGCACAGCAGTGGGAAAACCCACCAGCAGGAGCACTGAATTAGAGCTGTGATGAGATTTTTGACTGGACCTATTTTAGAGTTAGCCCAATATAAGGACTTCAAGCCGTTCGGGAGGAAGAAATTTCTGTGGTCATAGTGTACAAATTGTCTTCATGTAATGGTTGATTAGCAGTGAATGAGATATTTACTATTTACAGGAACAGCACCACAGGACTTGGAGGAGAGTTGCTGCTGGGTGGTGTGGATGAAAAACTTTACATTCCTCCAATTAACTGGCTCCCTGTAACTCTGAAAGGCTACTGGCAGATCAGACTAGATGGGTGAGTTTACTGTTTGGACTAGCTTTAAGCATGCCAGTAGCAGAATGTATTGTTTTTTGACTGATTAATGGTATTCTGACACAAGCCAGAATGTTCTGTACTGTATCTGTTAGAGTGAAGGTTCAGGGGAGCAACACCTTCTGTCATTCTCCTACCTGCCAGGCGATTGTTGACACAGGAACCTCACTCATTACTGGGCCCACAGTGTTCATCCTGATCCTTCAGCAGCTTCTTGGAGCGACACCCACGGCCTTCGGAGAGGTGAGACTAGTCACGATGGTTCAGTGATTAAAAAAATCTTTTTTGCAGCAGCAGCAGAACGAATTTCTAACCCTAAACCTCAAACGGGTTGGGACGGTATGGAAAATGCAGATTTAAAAAAATGTGGTGTTTCTTACATTGACTTAGACTTTTATTTAATTGCAGACAGTATGAACCCAAAATATTTCATGTTTTTTCTGGTCAACTGCATTTCAACTGCATTCAACTGCATAATAACGCGTTAACATGGTCAATTTAAAAACGTACATCACACTTTTTTGTGTTTTCTGGACATGCAAATTCACCTGTGTGGCCACTGATGCCGCACCCCACTGCTGGTCTGGCCACATACAACCACAGACCACAACTCACTTCTAGGAACACGAAACTGGGCCAAAGGACCACCCATCTAAAATAATGTAAAAAAAATCAACCCCAAACTTTCGAAGTTGCCAAGCCGCCTACAACGGACTTACACCAATGCCAGTGAGAGATGAACAAACCGAGTGGCTCCAGTATGTACAGCAGTGGTACTAGTGCTCACTATCCCTGGTTGTAGGTGGGCTGGCGACTTTGACTGTTTGGCTTATGCTTGACGTGTTTGCAGATGGGTCTCTGTGATGTTCTGCCTTGCTAGAGGTTCCCAGGTCTCAGTGCTTCTCAGTGCAGTGGCTATGTCCGCTCCTGTCATGTGACGCAGACCAGGGGTGCCACCACAGTACATCTAAGTTTATTTGCTGACAAGAGTGTGTTCTTTGCATGTATAAAATGTACACTGACATTTGCAGCATTTAGCAGATGCCAAAATCCAGAGCCATTTACAACTGATACCCTCTTACAGTGTACCAATCCAAGCAGTTGAGGCTATGGGCCTTGGCCACGCTGGGACTTAAACCTTGAAACTTCCGATCAATAATCCAGTACTTTAAAGTCTGCGCCACCCATCAACAGAACATGGGATTTGTGCCCATTGGGGCATTTAAATTTAGACAGAGATGCCCCGTGTGCTAACAGGTCAGAAATGTTAACTCTGTTCTTGATTGTAGTACGTAGTGACTGGCAGCAGGATCAGCAGTTTACCTGTGGTGTCTTTTGATCTTAATGGAGTGGAGTACCGCCCTGCCGGCAGACTCGTACATTCGCAGAGTGAGTGTGTCCATGCACACAACGTCAAACATGTCTCTTTGTGTTTTTGAATGAGCTGTTTTGTATATAATATAGATTTATTATAATATGGTGAACCCATTTGACGTTAGATCTTAAAGTCATGTCCCTTTATTTTCTCTGTAGGACATAATAAATGAAAGAGAGGTGTGTGTAAGTGGCTTTCAGGCAGCAGACTTCTCATCATCAGATGGGCCCATGTGGATTTTAGGGGACGTTTTCCTAGCGGAGGTATACAGTATCTACGACAGGCGAGAGGATAGGGTCGGCTTTGCTCGACTCTCTAACAAAGTCAAAGGCTCCTTTAGGAACTAATGTATCTCCCATCGGAGCCATGCTGTGATGTTTCGAGGACTTGCAGTTGTCTTACAGTTTTAATAAAAGAAAAGTATTCATACTGCACATAAAGACATATTGTGATGATAATTGGTAATGCTTTTAAGTAGGGGAGGGATATATTTCCATAAAAATACTGTATATACAGGATAATATACACTCACCAGCCACTTTAAGTACACCTGTTCAACTGCTTGTTAACACAAATATTGAATTAGCCTATCACATCGCAGCAACTCGATGCATTTAGACATGTAGACATGGTCAAGACGACCTGCTGAAGTTCAACCCGAGCATCAGAATGGGGAAGAAAGGTGACTTAAATGACTTTGGTTGTTGGTCCTAGACGAGCTGGTCTGAGTATTTCAGGAAGTGCTACTCCAGCAGGCGACCACATCATGTGCCACCCCTGTCTGTAAGAACAGACTATTGAGGCTACAACTTGCACGGACTCCCCAAAATTGGTTAGTAGAAGATTGGAAACATGTTTCTTGGACTGATGACTCTTGATTCACCATTTGGATGGTAGGGTCAGAATTTGGCGTAAACTACATGAAAGCATGGATCCATCCTGCCTTGTATCAGTGGTTCAGGTTGCTGGTGGTGTAATGGTGTGGGGGATATTTTCTTTGCACACTTTCTGCGCCTTAGTACCAACTGAGCGTTGTTTAAATGCCACAGCCTGTCTGAGTGTTGTTGCTGACCAATTCCATCCCTTTATGATCAGTGTATCATTTTCTAATGGCTACTTCAAGGGGATAACACACCATGTCACAAAGCTCAAAATCACCTCAAACTGGCAGTTCTGAAGGCAAAAGGGGGTCCAATCTGGTGCTCGCAAGGTGTACCTAATAAAGTGTCTGACGTGCGTATATACCAATCAACCACAACATCGTAGCCACTTAGTTGTTTCTACAATCGCTGTCCTTTTTATTGTCCACTCATCAAATAGTTCTAAAATTACAGTCTATAGTCCATCTGTTGCTCTGTATACTGTTAGCCTTTGTTCTTCAGTGGTTGTTGTTAGTGTATGTTTTGCACTAAGACATATGGATCTGTAATGGAGATTTTTTTAGACTGCAGATACCGGATTTGCACACACACATTTTTACTTCGATAACGTTTATACGAAGTGGAAGCAAAGTTAGCATGTGCTATTGCAATACTCTTGTGCGCCACAGGGTGACAGCGTGATTCAGTCAAATCTCTGTGCACGAAGATTAGCAGGACAGAAGCCATGTAAAGTAGCATACATGTAATTTTTTTTTTTTAACTTTCAACCAATATAAAACGCAATATTAACACATTTACAACACTCTGTAACACATTTTGCACTTTTCGACGTGTTTCTTCTAAACTGTATGCTTCTACTGGAAACTACTGTGCAAAATTCTGTCTAAAACTCCCTCAGCAGATTTCCAAAAGGCTACGAAACGGTATGACAGTGTGCAGATATGACTCATTTGGGACATTTTACTGCTCCATGCTCATTTAATGTCGTGGCTTGTAGCACCAGAAGTTAAATTAACTGAAGTTATTGAGCTACTATGTAAACGATAGTGCTGCCCAGGAAAAAATGTACTGTGAATTTTCATAGTAAAACTGTGAATTGCTTGAGAGTTTTAATATGAACTTTCAGAGTTTGACCATGAAGTTCACAGCTCTACTATGTAATTTGGCCACTTCATGGTTCTACTGTCAAATTTCACAGTACATTTTTTCCTGGGTGTCAGATGATTAAAGTATTTAATCGTATTCATCACATCCATTTTAACACATTAATCACATCGCATTCATTTCAACTCATTTGCTAGCTCGTATTTGGCCCTGAAGCCACAGAAGTGCTCAATATAAGCTTTAACATGATTAAATTGTTTACTTTCAAATAATTCAATAAACACAAAAACACACCTGTGATTACCAGAATGAGTTAATGCCTTAATGTTATTATTAATGCGTTGACAGCCCTAGTAAGTGACGTTAGGCTAAAGAGGTTTAATCAGAGTATAGTTCACATGGACAGATCTTTCTTCAGAAGAGAAGACACAGACTTTGTACAACCCACACACCATTACAATAATCAGACCAGCTGATTTTTCAGTTTTGTAGAAGCCCATAATTGTCAAACCTGGACTGTGATTAAATGATGTCCAATAAAATATGTTTTTCCCCAAGTTTTAACCCTGACTTTTCTCGTCAAGGTCATGGGGGCTCTGTTACCTATACCTGAAGAACACGGGGCACAGATGTAAGCGTACCTTGGACAAGATGCCAGTCTATCACAGGGCTGGGTAGGGGTCACTGTTGTGACTGACCTTCCCTTCCTCAGACACAGCCAATTGAGACTGTTTGTGATGCCTGACCCTGTGGTGGTGAGCTAGCTTATTATACCACTTCCCCACTCGAGTACCCAATAGTAGAATTAAACGTCCAGTTATGTCAGTGTATTTTTAGGCAGAGTGCAATTGCTTATGACTTGAACAATCAGAGCACAGTTTATCACTTTTTGTTCCATTGCAGAATTCTGTGTGCCTTTGTTTTATATACTAATCTATCACTTTATTAAGTACATAGTCTTGTTTCTACACTCATTTTCCATTTTATCAGTTCCACTTACCACATAGAAGCATTTTGTAGTTTTACAATTACAGAATGTAGTCCATCTGTTTCAGTAAAAAATTTGTTCGTCCCCTTTACTCAATTCTGTAATGGTCAGGACCCTTACAGGACCACCACAGATCAGGTTCTGTTTGGGTGGTGGATCATTCTCAGCACTGCAGTGACACTGATGTGGTGGTGGTGGTGGTGGTGGTGGTGGTGTGTTAGTGTGTGCTGTGCTGGTAGGAGTGGATCATACACAGCAGTGCTGCTGGAGTTTTTAAACACTGTGTTCACTCACTGTGCACTCTATTAAAAAGATCTACCATACTGCTGCACATTGTACCTGTAAATGTAAAGTCAGAGACAGCAGCTTATCTGTTGTTTCACTTAGTCATCCTCTAATCCTTCATCAGTGCTCACATGTTTGAAAACTCCAGCAGCACTGTTGTCTGATCCATTCATACCAGCGCAACACACACTAACACACCACTACCACATCAGTGTCAGTGCAGTGCTGAGAATGATCCACCACCCAAATAGGACCTGATCTGTGCTGGTTCTGTGGGGGTTCTGACCATCAGAGAACGGAAAAAGAGGACTTAAAAAGTATGCAGAGAAACATATAGACTACATTTTTTAATTGTAAAACTACAACGTGCATCAGTATGGTTAGTGGAATTGATAAAATGGAAACTGAGTGTAGAAACAAGGACGTGTACTTAATAAAGTGATTGCTGAAAGTATGTAATCTATCTATATATACTTTACATAAAGAAGTGATTGTGTTTGCATTGCAGCAGATGCTCTCTGTCTGGGCGGTAAAGCCAATTAGGTCTCTGAACCTGCTGAGTTCATGATCACCTCCGTCCTTATGTAGATAGACCATGCTGTTCTCTTCTCAAACCTCTGTGCTGGATTAAACCTGGATGATTCTCATCTTTAAAGACCATCTTCTCATACGGAGAGACTGGAAATACTGTTTCATCTGCTCAAATTATTTATAAGTCCTTGCACAGGAGCAAACAGATCAATATTTTAGCACAAAGTCCTTACCAGAACCATCACAGGTTATGAGATGAACCTGTCAGTAGGCCTACAAACAATGCTACAGGCACATACACTCCTCTTATTGTTCTCTGTTTACAAATTTAATTAAGCTTCATCTTTAATCCTTTTCCCATCGTTATAATGATGACTAAATCCTGAGGCAGCACTTGCCTCTCAAGTACATGTGTGCAAGGTGATTATACAGGCCAGCTCAAATGTGAAGTAGTGTGGGTGAAATACTAAGCATATAACTGTCAAAATAATTTGATTCTCACATTTCCACATGCAGAACAAGAAATACTTTGGTCAGTGTCATGTCAAGCTGGTAGCCAACAATCCTTACAATGCAGCTAGAAATTGTATGATAGCATATTCCTTTTTAAGCCTAGCAAAGTGGTTAGCACTGTCGTCACAGTTCCAGAGACCCAGGTTTGAGCCCTAGCCCGTTGCCTGCGTGGAGTGTACAAGTTCTCTCTGTGTCAGCATAGTTTTCCTACAGACATATGATACTGTGCAAAAGTCTTAGGCCAAAATTAGATTTGTTGTTTTAACAATGGTATACTGACCATATATGATATGTTGTCACTGATTCGACCCAAAACTTTTCAAACTTGGATTCGTCACTCCGTAATACTCTTTTCCACTGATCTTCATTCCAGTTCATACCAAAAGACCTTTCCTCAACATTTTTCTTCAGACCGTAGAAGGGTCAACTTTCCATCCTGATGAAACTGCCAGATGATGCTATTGGGAGATCACACTAAATACACTGTAGGCTACAGATGCTGTTAGATTTGTTATAGTTTTTAACACTGTATAAAAATTTCCTGTATTTCCTGGTTGTATTATAATAAAGAGACTGAGAAATAATTATTTATGGTCATTACACCATTGCTAAAGTAATGGTATACATAATCTAATGGTCGCCTAAGGCTTTTGCAGTACTGTACATTAGATCAATTGATGTCTCAGTGTGAATGATTGTGAGGGAACAGAGTGAGAGAACCGAGTAAAGGGCACTAATGAAGTTTGAGAAACATATGGACTACAGTGGTGCTTGAAAGTTTGTGAACCCTATAGAATTTTCTATTTCTAATATGATCCAATATTTCATATTAGTGAGTGGCAAAAATATATGAACCAGATCTATATATCTGGTGTGACCCAAAATCCCATTGACTGAAAACACCTGGTTCTAATTTCACCTTCAAATTAACTGCTTATCCTAGAGGTTCACATACTTTTACCACTCACTAATATGTAATAGTGGATCATTTTCCTCAATAAATAAATGACCAAGTATAATAATTTTATCTCATTTGTTTAACTGGGTTGTCTTTATCTACTTTTAGGGCTTGTGTGAAAATCCGATGATGCGATTTATGCAGAAATATAGAAAATTCTAAAGGGTTCACAAACTTTCAAGTACATTCTGTAACCGTAGAACTACAAAGTCCAGTGACTGGCTTGCAGGACTGTTTGGACTGGCTGACTGGAATGTTTGGAGTAGCTAGCTGGAGTGGTTTTACTGGATGAACTGTTTAGACTGGCTGGCTGTTCTAGCTGGATAGAAAAGATGTCACGCCTGGCTGGAATTGTTGAACTGGATGGGCTGGTTGGAAAGGTTGGACTAGCTGGCAAGGCTGGTTGGAATTGCTGGCTGGTCTGTTTGAACTCATTGGACTGCCTGGCTGGGCTGGTTTGACTGGCTTGCTGGACTGGTTGGACTGGTTGTACTGGCTGGCTGGACTTGTTGGATGGACTTGCAGGACTAGTTTGACTGGTTGGACTGGTAAAACTGACTGGCTGTACTGGTTGGACTGGCTGGCTGGACTGGTTGGCTGGACTTGCAGAACTCGTTTGACTGGTAGAACAGATTGGCTGTACTGGTTGGACTGGTTGGACAGGATGGCAGTACTCTTTTGACTGGTTGGATGGGATGGACTGGCTTGCTGGTCTGGATGGACTTGCTGGTTGGACTGGCAGGCTGGGCTGGTTGAACTGGCAGGCTGGACTAGTTAGACTGACTGGACTGGACTGGTTAAACTGACTGGCTGGACTAGTTGGCTAAAAACAATGGAATGGCTGCCTGGATTTGTTGGACTGGATGGACTGGTTGGAAAAGTTGGACTAGCTGGCAAGGCTGGTTGGACTTGCTGGCTGGACTGTTTGGACTTATTGACCTGTCTGGCTTGGCTGGTTGGACTGCCTGGATGGGCTGGTTGGATTGGCTTACTGGACAGGTTGGATAGGTTGTACTGGCTGGCTGGACTGTTTGGACTGGCTGGCTGGACTTGTTGGCTGGATTTGCAGGACTAGTTGGACTGGTTAGACAGGATGGAAGGACTCATTTCACTGGTTGGAATGGATTTCTGGACTGGTTGGATTTTCTGACTTGGACGCGTTGGACTGGTTTGACTTCTTGACTGGACTGGCTGGACTGGTTGGACTGGCTCTGATCACCATAAGACTCTTTGGCTATGAACCCCCAGCTCTGCCCTTAGTCTAAGGCAAGGATGCACGAGTCAAGATCAAGGGGACTGAAGCCCAGTTCAGCCAGACCGCCAGAATTTACAATCACTGCTTTGTTTGTAAGTGATCTAATGTTAAGTAATCCTAGCTGTAGTCTAAGGTTGTTATTTCTATGGGAGCTATCTGTGTTTATACTAATGAGATTATTAAAACAGACTTTTTGAGAGCGTTTATGTTTAGTACAGATGCGGGTTACAGACACAGTTTCAATAACATGAGTTCTGGGTGACGGTGCATGGCTACCAGCAGACAGTTGGTTAAGCCGGTCTGTCTGCCGCCTGACCCCTGCTCTGGATAGTCAGCCCCTAACCAATCCGGCCATAAGACTATGGGCAATGTTGCAGGAGATGAGAGCAGCATCCTTCCGAGTGGGATGGACACCGTCCCATCCTAAAAGGCCAGGCTTACCCTCAAAGGCTATCCAATTGTCTATATAGCCCACGTTGTTTTCAGAGCAACACTTGGACAGCCAGCAGTTCAGCGACCATAACCTGCTGTAGGCTTGGTCACCTTGACGCATTGTGATGAGGCCAGAGTAAACTACTGCATCAGACATCAAACTAAGTCTCAGAAAAAAAGAAGGTGGGAAAAGGCTGTAAAAAAGTTATAAAAACAAAAACTACTGCAAAAGAAGGGAAAAAGCTAATTAGTTGGGAATGGGTCCTGTTCAAGGTCCTGTTTGGGTCCTATTTGGGTCCTGTTTAATGTCCTGGTTGGGTCCCGTTCAAGGTCCTGGATGGTTCCTGTTCAAGGTCCTGGTTGGGTTCTATTTGGGTCCTATTTGGGTCCTGTTTAACGTCCTGGTTGGGTCCTATTTGGGTCCTGTTTAAGGTCCTGGTTGGGTCCTGTTCAAGGTCCTGGTTGGGTGTTGTTCAAGGTCCTGTTTGGGTCCTGTTCAAGGTCCTGGATGGGTCCTGTCGTTGGGTCCTGTTCAAGGTCCTGTTTGGGTGCTGCTCAAGGTCCTGTTTGGGTCCTGTTCAAGGTCCTCTTTGGGTCCTGGTTGGGTCATGTTCAAGGTCCTGTTTGGGTCCTGTTCAAGGTCTTGTTTTGGTCTTGAACAAGGTCCTGTTTGGGTGCTGTTCAAGGTCCTATTTGGGTCCTGTTCAAAGTCCTATTTGGGGCCTGTTCAAGGTCCTGTTTGGGTCCTGTTCAAGGTCCTGTTTGGGTCCTGAACAAGGTCCTGTTTGGGTCCTGTTCAAGGTCCAGGATGGGTCCTGTCTTTGGGTCCTGGATGGGTCTTGTCTTTGGGTCCTGTTTAAGGTCCTGGATGGGTCCTGTTCAAGGTAATTTTTGGGTCCTGTTCAAGGTCCTGTTTGGGTCTTGTTCATGGTCCAGTTTGGGTCCTGTTCAAGGTCCTGTTTGCGTCCTGTTAAAGGTCCTGTTTGGGTCCTGTCGTTGGGTCCTGTTTCAGGTCCTGTTTTGGACCTGTTCAAGGTCCTATTTGGGTCCTGTTTGGGTTCTGAACAAGGTCCTGTTTGGGTTCTGTTCAAGGTCCTGTTTGGAACCTGTGCAAGGTCCTATTTGGGTCCTGTTCAAGGTCCTGGATGGGTCCTGTTCAAGGTCCTTTTTGGGACCTGTGCAAGGTTCTGTTTGGGTCCTGTTCAAGGTCTTGGATGGGTCCTGTTCAAGGTCCTGTTTGGGTCAGTCAGTCTAGCCTGTCCAACTTGTCCAACCAGCCTGTCTAATCAGTCCAAACAGTCCAGCCAGCCTGTCCAACCAGTCTGTCCAACCAGTTTTGCCAGCTTGTCCAACCATTCAAAACAGTTCAGCCAGCTTGTCCAACCAGTCGAAACAGTCCAGAAACTTTGTACAACCAGTCCAAACTGTCCTGCCAGCCTGTCTAACCAGTCCAGCCAATCCAACCAGTCAAACCAGTCCAGCCAGCCTGTCCAACCCGTCTAACCTGTCCAGCCAGCCTGTCCAACTTGTCCAAACCTGTCCAGCCAGCCTGTCCAACCCGTACAACCAGTCCAGCCAGCCTGTCCAACCCATCCAACCAGTCCAGCCATCTTGTCCAATCCGTCCAGCCATCCTGTCCAACCAGTCGACACAGTTCACCCAGCCTGTCCAACCAATCCTACCAGCCTGTCAAACGAGTCCAAACAGTCCAGCCAGCCTGTCCAGCTTGTCCAACCAGTCCACCCAGCCTGTCCAATCAGTCCAAACAATTCAGCCAGCCTGTCCAACCTGTCCAAACAGTCCAGCCAGCCAGTCCAGCCTGTCCAACTTGTCCAATCAGCCTGTCTAAGCAGTCCAAACAGTCCAGCCAGCTTTTTCAACCAGTCTAGCCAGCCTGTCCAACCAGTACAGCCAACTTGTCCAAACAGTCCAGCTAGCCTGTCCAACCAGTCAAATACAGTCCAGCCACCCTGTACAATCAGTCCAAACTGTCCAGCCAGCCTGTCTACCTAGTCCAACCAATCCAGCCAGCCTGTCCAACTAGTCAAACCAGTCCAGCCAGCCTGTCCAAACAGTCCAGTCCAGCCAGCCTGTCCAACCAGTCAATCCAGCCTGTCCAAACCATCCACCCAGTCCAGCCAGCCTGTCCAACTTGTTCAACCAGTCCAGCCAGCCTGTCCAACATGTCCAATGAGCCTTTCCAACCAGTCCAGCCAGCCTGTCCAACCAGTGCAGCCAGCCTGTCCAACCAGTACAACCAATCCAGCCAGTCTGTCCAACCAGTCCAGCCAGCCAGTCCAACCACCCTGTACAACCTGTCCAAACTGTCCAACCATCCTGTCTATCGAGTCCAACCAATCCAGCCAGCCTGTCCAACCAGTCCAAACAGTCCAGCCAGCCTGTCCAGCCAGTCCAAACAGTTCAGCCAACCTGTCCAGCCAGTCCAAACAGTTCAGCTTGCCTGTCCAACCAGTCCCACAAGTCCAGCCAGCCTGTCCAGCCTGTACAACCAATCCAAACAGTCCAGCCAGCCTGTCCACCCAGTCAAAACAGTCCTTCCAGCCTGTCCGACCAGTCCAGCCAGCCTGTCCGACCAGTCCAACTAGCCTGTCCAACCAGTCCATCCAGCCTGTCCAACCAGTTGAAACTGTCCAGCCAGGCTGTCCAACTAGTCCAGACAATTTATATAACCAGTTCAACCAGTCCAGCCAGCTTGTACAGTCTGTCCAATCAGTCCAGTCAGCCTATCCAACCATTCCAGCCAGCCTGTCCAACCAGTCCAGCCAGCTAGTTCAATCAGTCAAGCCAGACTCTCAAACCAGTCCATCTGGTCCAGCCAGCCTGTCCAACTAGTACAATCAGTCCGGCCAGTCTCTCAAACTTGTCCAAACTGTCCAGGCAGCTTCTGAAACCAGTTCAAACAGTCCAGCCAGCTTGTCTAACCAGTTCAGCCTGCCGGTCCATTCTGTCCAACCAGTCCAAACAGTTCAGCAAGTTTGTCCAACCAGTCCAAACAGTCTAGCCAGCCTGTCTAACCAGTCCAACAAGTCCAGCCATCCTTTCCAGCCTGTCCGACCTCTCCAACCAGTCCTGATAGCCTGTCCAAACAGTTCAAACAGTCCAGCCAGCCTGTCAAACCAGTCTGTCGAACCAGTCCAGCCAGCCTGTCCAATCAGTCGAAACAGTCCTGCCAGTCTTTCCAACCAGTCCAACTAGTCCAGCCAGCCTGTCAACCAGTCGATACAGTCCAGCCAGCCTGTTCAACCCAGTTCAAGCCAGCCTGTCAAACCAGTCAAACCAGTCCAGTCCAGCCAGTCCCGTCCATCCAGTCCAACCAGTCCAAGCAGTTCAGCCAGGCCTGTCCTAACCATTCCAAAAACAGTCCAGCCAGTCTTTCCAACCATTCCAAACACGCAAGCCAGCCTGTCCAACCAGTCTGTCCAACCAGTCCAGCTAGCCTGTCCAACCAGTCAAAACAGTCCAACCAGCCTGTCTATCCAGTCCAAACAGTCTTGCCAACCTTTCCAACTAGTCCAACCAGCCTGTCCAACCAGTCAAACCAGTTCAGCAAGCCTGTCTAGCCTGTCCAACCATTCCAAACAGTCCAGCCAGCCTGTCCAACCAGTCTGCCTAACCAGTCCAACCAGCTTGTCTATCCAGTCCAAACAGTCTTGCCAGCCTTTCCAGTCTTCCATCATTTCCAACCAGTCCAACCAGTCAAATTAGTTCAGCCAGCCTGTCCAACCAGTCCAGACAACTTATATAACCAGTTCAACTGGTCCAGCCAGCCAGTTCAATCAGTCAAGCCAGCCTCTCTATTCAGTCCAACCAGTCCAACCGGTCTAGCCAGCCTTTCCAACCAGTATAATCAGTCCAGCCAGCTTCACAAATTGGTCTAAATTGTCCAGCCATCCTTTCAAACCAGTCCAATCAGTCCAGCTAGCATATCAAACTAGTCTGAGTTCAGCCAGCCTGTCCAACCAGTCCAAACAGTCCAGCCAGCCTGTCCAACCAGTCCAAACAGTCCAGCCAGCCTGTCCAACCAGTCCAAACAGTCCAGCCAGCCTGTCCAACCAGTCCAAACAGTCCAGCCAGCCTGTCCTACCAGTCAAAACAATCCAGCCGGTCTGTCCAACCAGTCCAACTAGCTTTTCCAACAAGTCCAACCAGCCTGTCCAATCTGTCCAACCCATCTAACCAGTCCAGCCAGCCTGTCCAACCAGTCCAAACAATCCTGCCACTCTGTCCAACCAGTACAACCCGTCTAGCCAGCCAGTCTAACCAGTCCAACCAGTTTGTCCAACCAGTCCAACCAGCCTGTCCAACCAGTCGAAACAGGCCAGCCAACCTGTCCAACCAGTCCAGCCAGCCTTACTAACCATTACAGTAGTACCTCATTGCAGAAGGTTTGTCGAGAACTGAAAATGAGTACCAAGAAAATCTTTCCATAAGGCATAATGTAAATTGAATGAATCTGTTCCAGAACCCCAGAAAATCCACACTGTATAAGGCATTAAATGTTATAATGGAGTTGTACTGTACAGGGTGCTAACTGACTTACATTGGGGATATGTTTTGAGAAATCTATTATTTAAACCAAATTTAATGCATCAGGATCCGATGAGTTTAACAAGTGTTAATTTTTATCTATTGCTTATAACACTCATTTTAACTATTATTTTTGGACAAATACAAAAGGCTTATAAAATGATAACGTCTCAAAATTTGAAATATGGGAAGCAGTTAACAGGATGTAGATGTAATGAAATATGGGTGTCCCACGTGGTATTTTTTAAACACAAAACACCAATTTTATTAAAACAAAGATATGAAAAGAAAACCAGCCGCTAGATTGCTCAGGCAGGGTATTTCTAGTGCCGGTCCCAAGCCCGGTCAATGGTGAGGGTTGCGTCAGGAAGGGCATCCGGTGTAAAACATTTGCCAAATAAAGTATGCGAGTCTTTCATAATAATTTCACCATACCGGATCGGTCCACGGCCTGGGTTAACAACGACCGCCCACGGTACTGGTAGCAAACAGGGTACCAGCGGAAATTGGACTACTGTTTGCCGAAGACGAAGAGGAGTTAAGCGTGTTGGAGGAGACAGAGAGAAATCAGGATCGGCAAGAAATGGCACTGAAGGGTAGCAACCCCTAAATGTAGGGACGATGACAGGGAAAGGTAGAGAGCCTGGCTGATATGATGCAGAGGAGAAGAAAAGGTCGATGTTTTGTGTGTGCCAGGAGACAAAGTAGAAGGGTAGCAAGGCTCGATGCATTGGTGGCAGGGTTTAAAAAAAACTGTTTTATAAACTGTTCTACCATGGTGTGGATAGGAAGAGAATGGATGGAGTTGGGTGTGGTCCTGAAGGAGGGCTATGTAAAAAATGAGGAGCACCACAGGTAGACTACCATCCTATGTAGAAAGGTTGCTTAAAAAGATTGGTGATTGTAAGGTAAGTGGCAGGGAGAGAGTGTAGCTAGGCAGCATCGGATGGTGGGTGTGCAGGATGGCTCTGGTGTGAGGAAAGGGACAAAGGCAGAGCAGAGGACACAATGGTTGGAAGTTGAGAAGGAAGAATGTTGTGAGGAGCTGAGAAAGGCTTTTGGGTGATAGGAAAGAGCTCCCAGATGACTGGGTAGTAGCACAGCAGTTAATTAGACAGACAGGTAGAAAGCCTACTGGGTGTGTCTTATGGACAGGCAAAAGGATGAAAAGGAACCTGGTGGTGGAATGAAGGAGTGTAGGAGGTTATTCAGAGAAAGAGGTCAGCAAAGAAGAAATGGGACAGGGACAGGACTAAAGAGAATAGGCAGGAGTAATAAGGAGATGGGCAAAGGGCAAAGAGGGAGGTAGCAAAGGCCAAGGGCAAGGCCCTACGATGAGTTATATGAAAGGTTAGACAGTAGGGAAGGAGAAAAGGAGGTTGTATCTGCTGGCGAGACAGAGAATAGAGCTGGAAAGGATGTGCAGCATGTCAGTGGGATCAAGGATGAAAATGGAAAATGTACTGTCAGGTGAGGAGAATGTAGGTGGAAAAAAATGGAAGGAGTATTTTGAGGAGTTGATGAATGTAGAAAATGAAAGGGAAAGAAGGTTGGATGGGGTAGAAATTGTGGAACAGGATGTAGCAAAGATTAGCAAGGACGAAGTGAGGAAAGCTTTGAAAAGGATGAAGAACGGAAAGGCAGTTGGGACCTGATTGACATACCGGTTGAGGTATGGAAAAGTCTAGGAGAGCTGGGAGTGGTGTTTTTTGACTAGATTATTCAATGGAATTCTGGTGTGATGGGAGTATGCCGGAGGAAGGAGGACAAGTTTACTTGGTACCGATTTTTAAGCAGAAGGGTGATGTACAGAGTTGTGGCTCTTACAGGGGCAATAAAGTTGAATGGATCCACACAATGAAGAGTTGGGAGAGAGTTGGTGTGAAGCTAGGCTCAGACAGGAGGTGACAGTGTGGAACAACAGTATGGTTTCATGCCAGGAGGAAGAGCACATTGATGCCGATTTTTTGCTTCGAGACTGCTGAGGGAGAAAGTATAGAGATGGTCAGAAAGAGCTACACTGCTCTTGTGTATTTGAAGAAAAGCATATGACAGGGGGTGCCAAGGGAGAACTGGGGTGGTGTATGAGGATGTCTCGAGTGTGGCTGAAAAGTACGTTAGATTAAGTGCAGGACATGAGAACAGCGTTGACGGTGAGCGGTGAGATGTGCTGAAGGAGTGAACAGATAGCTTCAAGGTCGAGGTGGGACTGCATCAAGGATTCGGCCCTGAGTCCTTCTTATTTGCCTCTGGTGATGGACAGACTAACAGATGAGGTCAGACAGGAATCTGCCGTGGACTATGATGTTTGCAGACGACATTGTGATCTGTATGAGAACAGGGAACAGGTAGAAGAGAACTTGGAGAGATGGGGAGGTATAATCTGGAAGGAGAGGAATGAAAGTCAACTGTAGTAAAAGACAGAATACATGTGTGTAAATGAAAGGGAGGCAGCAGGTGGAACAGTCAGGCTACAGGGATCAGTGGTTACAAAAGGTCCAGGAGCTCAGGTACATGGGATCAACTGCCAAGGAAAATTCGGGAGTGGGAAATAGGTAAAGAAGAGAGTTCAGGCAGGATTGGAGTAGTTGGGGAGAAGAGAAGAGAGTTGTCAGGAGTGCGGTGTGACAAAAAGGGTTCGCAGCAAAAGTGAGAGAGGAAAGATTTATAAGAGAGTAGTGAGACAGCGTGGTGTATGGCTTAGAGACAGTGGCACTGACAAAGAGGGGACAGGAAGCAGAGCTGGAGGTGGCAGAACTTAAGATGTTGAGGTTCTCTTTAGGAGTGTCTAGGGTGGACAGGATTAGGAATGAGATCATCAGAGGGACAGCACAGGTTGGAAAATTGGGAGACAAAATTCGAGAGGGAAGACTGAGATGGTTTGGACATGTGCAGAGGAGGGATAGTGGATATATTGGTAGGAGGATGTTGTAGATGGAGCTGCCAGGCAAGAGACGGAGAGGAAGACCAAAGAGGAGTTATTTGGTTGTGGTGAATGAAGATATGCAGGGAGTTGGGGTGAGAGAAGAGGACATGGAAGACAGGGTGAGGTGGAAGCGTTTAACTTGCTGTGGTGACCCCTGATAAAGGGAGAAGCCGAAAGAAGAAGAAGAAGAAAGATATGAAAAGTCTGAATCGTGTAAATTTAAATTAATTCCTTAATTATTATATAATTACTAAGTACATTTTCCAAGGTCATCTGGCATTCCAGCTCCTGCTCTTTCAAGTACCACCAGTGCTACTCATACCACAGTTTGAGAACCACTGATCTAGAATATACTTTCTGCAGAATCACAGCATTGAAGAGAACAAATGTCTAAAGCTGCTTTCATCAAAATGATAATAAGTACCTTAATGGCCTCTGCAGTCACCATATTTGAACCCAATAGATCACCTTTGGAATGTGGTAAAATTGGAGATTCACATCATGACTGTGCATTTGAAATATGTGGCAATTACACAGTGCAGTCATGCCAACTTAGACTAGAAGCGTTGAGGCATGTTTCCCACACATCTATGGCCTCCATAATAAAATGGATGTTGTTCCTTTATATGCAGTGTTACTGTTTTCCAGGGGCTGTCATGTAGTCACAAATTCTGCTCCAGTGGTTGAAATGACACTGTTCTATCACTGTATTAGTATCCGTAACAAGCTGCAATGGGGGAGCTGATGCACTTGCACTTGAGCGTGTGCACTTGAGCTTCATTATCAGGCACTGAGAGGGCTAGTAATTATCAGGACTATAAAAGCGATGGAATTATGTAATCATCTCTGACCTCTGATTTCCATCTCTTGCTCCACCCACACACGCGCTCTCAGCGAATATAGTGCGGTCCAAATGCAACCGCTTGTTAAAGGAGCATTGTTGCACTCGTGCCATTCAGGTTATATCAGCAGGAGACCACTAACTTGATATTTAATGGTGTTTTTCATTTGATATTTAATAGTGTTTTTTTGAGTGCTGTAAGTGAAAGGCCTGGTAATTTATTCTAATTTATTCACTGTGGCAGTGGGGTTCTGGTGGTGAGAGCCTGCTAGTGTTTCTGAGTTTCCTGAATGGGGCAGATTGATGTTGATGTCATGGTGAGATGACACAGACTGGAACAGGCCCAGTCATGTTTTACATTGTTTAAAGTATGAAAGGCTGATTATTCGATGCAAGGAGAGCTTGTAATCTAATTTGATTTGATTAATTTAATTAAGTATACCCGCGCCATGCCTTACCCAGTGGCTGTTTGATCAGGTAAACATACTATACCTACTATACACTATAATCTATAGAACTACAATTATTTACTGTAGTTCGTCTTACTCTGAACCAATTATGAGCTTCCTCTGCCTGGTCCACTCACAGAACCAACAGCAGCAGCATTATAATAGTCTTGTATTATAATTGTTATACGTTATACAATACAAGTATGCACCATTTAATGTCCACATTACGTTATAAGTTGTTGACAGAAATGGTCATTGACCAGTATTTTTAAGCTACTGTTATGTAAATGTAAAGAATATTTTCACAAGAAACCTGCATGTAGATGATAAGTAAATTCGTCAGAGATGCCACTGAAAACAAAGTGGAACGCTACCTTCCACACAGGTGGAAAGGGATCTATCAAAGTCTGCTCTTCACAACACATGTTTGTGGAAGTGTATCATGGCACGAACAAAGGAGATTTCTGAGGACCTCAGAAAAAGAGTTGTTGGTGATCATCAGACAGGGAAAGGTTACAAAACCATCTCTAAAGAGTTTGGACTCCACCAATCCACATTCAGACAGATTGTGTACAAATGGAAGAAATTCAAGACCATTGTTACCCTCCCCAGGAGTGGTCGACCAACAAAGATCACTCCAAGAGCAAGGCGTGTAATAGTTGGCGAGGTCACACAGGACCCCAGGGTAACTTCTAAGCAACTGAATGGCCTCTCTCACATTGGCTAATGTTAATGTTCCATGAGTTCACCATCAGAAGAACACGAACAACAAATGGTGTTGCATGGCAGAGTTGCAGGAAGAAGCCACTGCTCTCCAAAAAGAATATTTCTGCTCATCTTGCAGTTTACTAAAGATCACGTGGACAAGCCAGAAGGCTATTGGAAGAATGTTTTATGGATGGATGAGTCAGTAATAGAACTTTTTGGTTTTAAAGAAAAGCGATATATTGGAGAAAGGAAAACACTGCAATTCCAGCATAAGAACCTTATCCCATCTGTGGGGGGGGGGAAACATGGTGGTGGTAGTATCATGGTTTGGGCCTGTTTTGCTGCATCTTCTTCTGGCCCGGAAGGCTTGCCATCATTGATGGAACAATGAATTCTGAATTATATCAGAGAATTCCAAGGGAAAATGTCAAGACATCTGTCCATGAACTGAATCTCATGAGAAGGTGGGTCATGCAGTAAGACAACGACCCTAAGCACACGAGCCGTTCTACCAAAGAATGATTAAAGAAGAATACAGTTAATGTTTTGGAATGGCCAAGTCAATGTCCTGACCTTAATCCAATGGAAATGTTGTGGAAGGACCTGAAGCGAGCAGCTAATGTGAGGAAACCCACCAACATCCCAGAGCTGAAGCTGTTCTGTACGGAGGAATGGGCTAAAATTCCTCCAAGCCGGTGTGCAGGACTGATCACCAGTTACAGGAAACGTTTAGTTACAGTTATTGCTGCACGGGGGGGTCACAGCAGATACTGAAAGCAAAGTTTCACATACTTTTGCCACTCACTAATATGTAATATTGGATAATTTTCCACAATGAATAATTTACCAAGTATAATATTTGTGCCTCTATCTACTTTTAGGACTTGTGTAAAATTTGATGATATTTTAGGTCATGTTTATGCAGAAATATAGATGATTTGATGATGCTTTGATTTAGCTTTGCGTTGTAAACCTTCAAAGCACTGTCTGAAACTTTTCAGAATGTTATAATTAATTTGAACATTTTGTCATAGATGTTTATTCATTATTAAGTCAGAAAACAGAAATAACATATTAACATATTAACTATTAAACCACTTAGTTAGCACACAAAACATATTGTGTTGTATGTATGCTGCCCAATGTTTGATTAAACCAAGGTTTTTCTCCAAATGCTTCGACCATCCTAGTAGCTGACTGGCTTGAAAAAACAAAACAAAAAATAAACGGCCTAACTAAGAGGCAGAAAATGGCTACACGAAATGCTGATTTGATTTTTTAAAAATTGTTTACTGCTGCTCATAACATCAAAATGTATAAAAAAAAATCTATTAGAGTGTCTTTGAATACTCACTCTATATGTCTTTTTTATTAAGCCTGAAGCCATTTCTCATGACCTGGACTTATGAGGAAACCCGTGAGCTCATATCTTCCAACCAACAACACATCATCCACAATAACCCTATATAAAGCTGTGCTATTTATCTATTTGAAATCTTTAGCAGACAGATGGGCCCTTTTGTCTTAAGCTGGCCAACATTCAGGCACTGTCAGCAGTGTTACTGGCTAAAGCATGCTCTGTGACAGATCATGCATCCTGCACGACGTTAGATATTAATGGTTATGACAACCAGATCCCGGCACAAGCTGAACAGGGCTTTAAAGCATACAATGTGCTGAATTCACTTGAGATCCTTAACCACGGCAGAAGCTATTTTTAAACGGGTTAAAACAGGAATGAATATTATTTGAATTTGGATTAATACAAGGCTTACACACTGCCAGACATGTGGTTTTACTCATGCAGGATAATAGTTAGCTATATGTTAGCTAGTTTTCTAGAACTTGGCACCCGGTTGTAATTATACAGTACATGTATACAATCACACCCCACTATCTGATTGTCCCTTGTTTCAGAAAAATGTTTGGATAGCAAATATTCAGTTAGCATCAAACATAGTTCCGTTATTTTCTCCTCAAAAATATCTAGCTAGTCAAAATCCCTAATCAAACCCTGACTACTTTTAAACATGTCAATGTGATATACTGGATATACTGGCACAGTGGACTTTCTCATTGGTCGTCCTGGCTCTCTGCTATCTATGGACTGGGAGGGTCTTAGCCATTCTAGTGAGGCTCTCGTTCATCACATTCAACAACACACACAGCATATTTCCTTCAGCAATAAACACTAGAATATAAAAGAAACACCTATTATCTCATCACTTCATAAACGTGGATGTATGCTAAAGTAGCCATTCAGAACATCAACTACTTCTGCTACAGTAGTGCTTGAAAGTTTGTTAACCCTTTAGAATTTTCTATATTTCAGCATTAATATGACCTAAAACATCATCAGATTTTCACACAAGTCCTAAAAGTAGATAAAAAGAACCCAGTTAAACAAATGAGACAACATATTATACTTGGTCATTTATTTATTGAGGAAAATGATCCACTAATACATATTAGTGAGTGGCAAAAGTATATGAACCTTTGCTTTCAGTATCTGGTGTGACCCCCCTGTGCAGCAATAACTGTAACTAAACATTTCCTGTAACTGTTGATCAGTCCTGCACACCGGCTTGGAGGAATTTTAGCCCATTCCTCCATACAGAACAGCTTCAGCTCTGGGATGTTGGTGGGTTTCCTCACATTAACTGCTTGATTCAGGTCCTTCCACAACATTTCGAATTGGATTAAGGTCAGGACTTTGACTTGGCCATTCCAAAACACATATATCTTATTTCTTTAAAACCATTCTATGTAGAACGACTTTGGTGCTTAGTTCGTTGTCTTGCGCATTACGCACACTTCTCATGAGATTCAGTTCAATGGACAGATGTTCTACATTTTTCCTTTAGATTCTCTGATATATTCAGAAATTCATTGTTCTCAATGATGGCAAGCCGTCCTGGCCAAGATTCAGGGCAAACTGCCAAACCATGATACGTCTTCACCACCATCTTTTTCACAGATGGGATAGAGTTCTTCTGCTGAATGCAGTGTTTTTCCTTTTCCAAACATATGCTTTTCTTTAAACCAAAAGTTATGTTGGTCTCATCCATCCACAACACCTTCTTCCATAGCCTTCTGGAGGCAGCAGTGGCTTTCTCCTTGCAACCCTGCCATGCACACCATTGTTTGGTTCAGTGTTCTTCTGATGGTGGACTCATGAACATTAAAGCAGTCGCCAATGTAGAGAGGCCTTCAGTTGGCATAGAACATTACTCTTGGGTCCTTTGTGACCTCGCCAGCTATTACACGTCTTGCTTTGGAGTGATCTTTGTTGGTAGTACCCTCCTGGGGGAGAGTAACAATGGTCTTGAATTTCTTTTTTTTGTACCTCAGATCTTGTCGGTCCTGTGAATTAGTGGAGTCCACTCTTTAGAGATGGTTTTGTAACCTTTTCCAGCCTGATGAGCATCAACTCCTTTTCTGAGGTCCTCAGGAATCTCCTTTGTTCGTGCCATGATACACTTCCACAAACATGTGCTGTGAAGAGCAGACTTTGATAGATCTCTGTTCTTTAAATAAAACAGGGTGCCCCCTCACACCTGATTGTCATCCCATTGATTGAAAACACCTGACTTTAATTTTACCTTCAAATGAACTGCTAATCCTAGAGGTTCACACACTTTTGCCACTCACTAAAATGTAATATTGGATCATTTTCCTCAATAAATAAATGACCAAGTATAATATTTTTGTCTCATTTGTTTAACTTGGTTCTGCTTATTTACTTTTAGGACTTGTGTGAAAATCTGATGATGTTTTTGGTTATATTAATGCAGAAATATAGAAAATTCTAAAGCATTCACAAACTTTCAAGCACCACTGTATATTCACGACTGCCATTTGTTAAAATAAAATAAAATTAAAACACTCTATATGTTAACAGTTTTGAGTTTGAGTTTGGAGAGTGTGGCTTGAATGAAGACATTTTGTTTGCAGTGGTGTTGTAAATGAAAATCCTGGACTGCTACAGACTGGAACCGGATTGTGAATTACATCAATACGGTTACAATGCCCAACTGTATCTCTTCTATTGTAAAGTTGCTTTGAGACGATGCTAAATGGTAAAAAACACTATATAAATAAATCTGACTTGACTTGACTTATTGTCTTCAGTGACAAATCCAGGTTCTGTTTGGGATCCGGTGACGGTCAGGTTCGAGCATGGAGGCCTCGAGTTGCGGGAAAGCCAGTACCTAGCTGGTGTCAGCACAGGACGAAAGGCAGGAAGAACCCTAGACATGGTGTCAATCCAATGCTGGGCACATGCTCCTACATACACAACATTATTAAAGAAAAACCTGTTTAATACATTCTGACAGCAAATCCCCCCTGAATTTAAGAACAACTGTGCTAGTGCCATCACAGGGAGCTTGAGTTTGAGGTGGTTCCTTCCAGCAATAGGGTTGTCCATGTGTGACTGATAATGTGCCAGACATAATGTCCCATAAATATCACTAACTATATTACATTAGGGGAATTGGTGATACCCTAATGTAATATGTTTAAAGATTTTTTTAAATTGTATTCGGTTTATGTAGTTTCAGTGGGCAAGTATTAGCGTAATTAATTATGCATTTGTAATGCAGTATATGAATACATTGATTAATATATCGTTCTAGGCTACTCTCAATGACTATAAACCGTATACATGGTATGGATGACATAGTGGTACAGTGGTTAGCCTCACAGGTCCAGAGCTCCCTTGTTGTTCCTGTATCTGCATGGTTTTCCTCCCACATTCCAAAGACATGTGTTATGCCAGTTGGTGTCCAGTTTAAGTGTGTGTGACAACAGGTGCCCTACGATGGATTGGGGCCCTGTCTTTGGTTACTTTCTGCCTTGTACTCTGTGCAGCCACTTGGGCCCTGGTTCCCTGCGACCCTGAATTGAATTATATGAATAAATGAATGAATTTCAGTGGCTTGAAAATGAGTTTTCTTAGCAGGGTTGCTGTGCTTACTTTCTGTGACAGCATGAGATATCTGTCAATCTGGTTGAGCCTTGGAGTAGAGCCACTTCTCCTTGGGATTGAGCGGAGCCAGCTGAGGTGGCTTGAGCATATCACAAGGATGCCTCTGGTCTGCTCTTTTGAGAGCTGCTCCAGGCACGTCCCTTTGGATGGAGACCTCAGGGCAGACCCTGGACATGCTAGAAGGTTTGTATATGATAGTTGGCTTGGGAACGTCTGGGAATCCCCCTGGAAGAGCTGGAATCTGTGGATGGGGATAGTGAAGTCTGTGCTGACCACTCAACATGCTGCCACTGCGCCTCTCGATAGGAGAAGCAGAAGTGAACTGAACTATACAAATTGAAGTGCTAACAGGAGGAAAGTCAAAAGTCGAAACAAATAATAAATAGAAACAGTCTTGAAATTAGAGATAAAAGAAGACACTGATAAAGCTGAAGTGTTCAAACTTGCATTTTGTGTAAGGGGAATTTCGTGGTAAATATGAATGTGTGCATCCTTACGATCAGAGGGCTAAATTATGCAAAGCTTGAAGTTTTTTCGCACAGATGAGCATTATGTTGACATGTGCCTTTATACAGTTTCTGCATAAGCATCTTTTGAACACGCCGTATGTGCATCTGGAGGATTTGCTGATTTGTTTACTTATTTATTAACATCACGTATCATCGATTGCGATGTCATTTGACAACTGCGCTTGTCAAATACATTCGCGCTAGGGAAGTTTTAGACCAATTATAGACCAATAACGTTTGTCTTTCGAAAAAATGTCCAATAGGGGGCAGCGCAGAGTCCAAACATCCTTTACAGGCATGCAGGATCCCATGTCATGTTGAGAATGCTATTTGTGTCTCTGTAGTGGCATGAAGGTGCTTTTTAATGCTGCCATAAACTGTGTCTTGGATACTGCATACTACTACATATGCATTGTACTAGAAGGTGACGAAAATTAGGGGGACTTGGGGAGTAGCATTAAAATGGTACACTACCTATTTACCTAATGTACACAATATGTTTTAAAATGTATTGTGTTTCAAGATAAGGCGTTACTAGGATGTCATCTTTGGGTGGGCATTTGAATTATTTGAGTGGGCAATAACAAAAATGTTGCTTTTCCTAAATAGGGTATGTAAACAAGGGAGTAGTATAATTTTGAGAAAGATGCAAAAGCAATACTATTACAGCATCTAGTATTTTAGAGGGGTCTGGGGCCATTACCCCATGAAAAGAAAAAGAATTAATGTTTATGCAATTTAAATTTGATGATGAGCATTTAAGTAGTAAGTTTTTTAATTTGATTTCTGTGAGCAACTAGCTACAAGCAGGTTTTGCAGTTCACTTAACCATGCCTGTACTGCATGTTAAGAAGTGTCGTGGTTTCGGCGATAATATGAAGGAGAACATACATATTACATATTTAATTAACAGTCAAAAACAGCAGATTCCATTCATAGCATTGGGGATTGAGAGTCAACCCCTAGACTTTTGATTCCATATGACATGTATATGCTGATCCATGATAATGCAAATGCATGTGTACATAATGGGGTAGATTGTCAGTTGTTTTTCATGAATGTATTGTTTACTTAAGACAATGGGTTATGCCAACCTAAGACTGGGACCTTCAACAATTCATATTGAGGTCATATACTTAACTTTAGTACAGTCTTACCGACTGCTTCGCAACTCTTCAAATTTAGTTCTCGAGCATCTTGAAAACTCTGAGAAAAAATTATCTTGGCACTCGACTTTTATTTGGCACTTGGTGGATTTGCTAGAACTTGTACGAGTCAAGATGGGCCTCTCCAGCCGAAACATAGGAGCACATCAGTCTCTCAACAGCAGATCTCTGCAGAAATCATCTCTGCCAACCAAAAAAGTAAATGGTCAGAACCACAGCACTTAATGTATTTATAATAAATGACATCACTTATATTTGATCTATTTTTTGTTTGTGTATACAACACAACTTACAACACAATATTAAATGCATAGTATGCCTTATGCAATATGGGTTTTCTGGGTTTTCTGGAACGGATTAATTCAATCTACATTATTTCTTATGGAAAGAATGATTTTGATACTGTGGTAGCCTAGCGGGTAAGGTGCTGGACCATGGATCAGAAGGTCCAGGGTTCAAATCCCACCTCTGCCAAGCTGCAACTGTTGGGCCCTTGAGCAAGTCCCTTAACCCACAATCGCTTGATCTGTAAGAATGTATCAGTTATAAGTCGCTCTGGATAAGGGTGTCTGCTAAATGCTGTAAATGTAAACGTAAATGCAAAAACTTGGGACTGTGGTGGCGTAGCGGGTAAGGTACTGGACCATGGACCAGAAGGTCCAGGGTTCAAATCCCACCTCTGCCACTGTTGGGTCCTTGAGCAAGACCCTTAACCCACAATTGCTTGGATTGTAAGACTGTATCAATTGTAAGTCGCTCTGGATAAGGGCGTCTGCTAAATGTTCAAATGTTCAAATGTTCGTCGTTTTAAGCTCTGGACGTGCCTTCTGGAACGTATTAACGACGCGTACCGAGATACCACTGTATTATGCGTTTATTTACCATAATGCATCATAATTCTGACAATCTATATAACTATCTATATATCTACCTATCTAACATTCGTGCAATACATGTACTTCAAATCAATGCAGTTTTACTGAATCACTTTTAAAAACCACCACCCAATGCCCCAAGGTGAAAACGTTTACTGAATCCCGTGTGTTAGAACACCAAGGGTTGAAATGTGAACCATACTGCAACGCTTTTGCACCGCTTGGCGTTCCATATGAACGAAGGAGCGCTGAGCTGAGCTGTTCTGCGTCCTACTTATTTTAATCGAGTGATGCTGTTCTGAGAGGAGGCTGAGCAGGAATCTCCCACAATGCCCCCGTGGAGGACGCTGCCGGGGATGGATGCTGCTGCCTCCCTGCTGCTGTTAGCTGTTTAGCTTTGCTGCAGACGTCGCTGACTCGAGCTTTCACAGAGCCGGACTGTTCCGCGACCGCAAAGCGCTGTTACAGAAAACCACATTTAAGCGGATAGCCTTACATCGTATTTAAACGGCCCGGGCAGAGAGGTGGGGGGTCCAGTGCAACCCAGCATGGACCCCCTGACCGCGGTTTCGCTCCCGGCGTCGCAGCCTGAGCGCAGCCAGACGTTCAGTGGCCGCCTCGGAGCCACCGGTGGGGACGCGGAACAGCAGCTGCGGGACTGCGAGCAGGATTGCGGGAGGGACGAGGCGGCGACCGGCGGCTTTACAGACGGAGAAGAGCCGCTGGAAGAAAAGCTGAAAGGGCTGACTTTTCGGAAACAGACCTCGTACAGGTAACAGATCTGATCAATTCATGTGTAACGGAGTGGATAAAACAGAAAGAGCAACGCGCTCAGGTCCGGACACGCAGTGTGGCAACACGATGTTTGTTTTATGTCCTAACGTGGGCTGGCTGCTTACTTGTTTCTTTTTACTAAGATAACAACAACAAATAATAATAAATAAACATATTTAAGATGGAGATGCACCATAGAATGGGTAAAACTGATCTGATTATATTAGGTCCTGAATATCAGTTTAAATAGTCTAGGTATTAGGCTTTTATTATTACAGCTACTGTGTATAGCTACTTTCAAAGTACTTTACACCAGGGTGGTTTCCAGACTGCTTGCTGTACTGGGGCACAGCTATACCAGTCTGCTTTCCAGTCAGTCATAGGGGCACAACTGTGCATAAATATAAGCCTGTTAAACACTAAATAGATTGAGTGATTAACATTAAAGTGGGCGTTACTCTGCCATGGATGAGAAATAAAGAACAAATTAACACTACACTAGTTAATCGCCGCATTAACTAAACATATAGCTATGAGGTGTCATTATCTTTTCTGCAGCATGGCTAACTTTCTTTTAAATATTAGTCTGTGTTCATTACTTAATGAGAAAAATCGAAAGCGTTAGCTGTTCAACCCTTTGGAAAGATGCTGGGGCATTATGGGGAATGTAGTGCCTGTAGTGAATTTGCATTTCATGTCCTGTATTATGCTCAGCAATCTAGGATACAATTGAGCTTTTACCCCTGTAATTTTAGTGGGGCACAGCAACATTTTATTGGCTTGTGTGCCCCAGTAAAGTGGGCGTGATGACGCCCCTGCTTTACAAATGACAGATATTTTGCGAAGCTTATGATAAAGCACATTAATTAAATCTGAATCATGAAGGAAAGAAGGTACATAAGGAGATGTTTAATAAGATTAAAATACATAAGAAGAGTTAAATGGAATTAGAAACCTACTTGCCTTCCAAATGTAGTCTGCAATGCTATTGTAGTGTTTATGGGCCATAAGTAAACCATCTTCCACCATCTGACCTGTGCTTGTGGTGTGGTTTATTCACTTATGTAATGTCACATCAGCATCTTTGGCTGTCCATGACAGGAGCAAGGTTATATTGATTCTAATCAACAAGAGGTCTGCCTCAGCCGAAGAGCTGAAGAGCTCAGGATAGACTAGTGCTTCAGAAGAACAGCGTGATATACCAGAGCTAAGTCATGCAGGGTTTTGTCATTCAGTAACAGGCAGCCATTGTGTGCTATCAATGGGCTACAGTAGTGTGAAAAAGTGTTTGCCCTTCCCGATTTCCTTTTTTTTTTCATGTTTGTCACGCTTAAGTGTTCAAAACATCAAACCAATTTAAATGCAGTTTTTAAATGAAGCTGTTTATTATTAACGGAGAAAAAAAAATCCAAACCTAAATGGCCGTGTGTGAAAACGTGATTGCCCACCTTGTTAAAACATAACTTAACTATGGTTTATCACACCTGAGTTCACTGTTTCTAGTCACACCCAGGCTTGATTATTGCCACACCTGTTCCTAATCAGGACATTGCTTAAAAAGTGGAGTACACCAAAAGATCCTTAAAAGCTACACAACATGCCGAAATCCAAAGAAATTCAGGAACAATGAGAAAGAAGGTAATTGAGATCCATCAGTCTGGAAAGGGTTATAAAGCCATGTATAAAGCTTTGGGACTCCAGTGAACCACACTGAGAGCCATTATCCACAGGATATTCTCAGGAGTGGCTGTCCGACCAAAATTACCCCAAGAGCGCAGTGACGACTCATCCAAGAGGTCACAAAATACCCCACAACAACATCCAAAGAACTGCAGGCCTCAATTGCCTACAGTGTTCATGCCTCCACCATAAGAAAGAGACTGGGCAAAAATGGCCTGCAAGTCAGAGTTCGAAGACGAAAACCACTGCTGAGCAAAAAGAACATTAAAGCTCGTCACGGTTTTCCCAGAACCCATCTTGATGATCCCCAAGACTTTTGGGAAAACATTCTGTGGACTGACAAGGCAAAAGTTGAACTCTTTGGAAGGTGTGTGTCCCATTACATCTGTTATAAAAGTAACACAGCATTTCAGAAAAAGAACATTATAGCTACAGTTAAATATGGTGGTGGTAGTGTGATGGTCTGGGGCTGTTTTGCTGCTTCAGGACCTGGAAGACTTGCTGTGATAAATGGAACTATGAATTCTGCTGTCTACCAAAATTCTTGAATGAGAATGTCCGGCCATCTGTTCGTGACCTCAAGCTTAAACAAACTTGGGTTCTGCAGCAGGACAATGATCCAAAACACAAAGAACAAAGAAGAACAAAATGAAGACCCTGGAGTGGCCTGAATCCTATTGAGATGCTGTGGCATGACCTTAAAAAGGCCGTTCATGCTCGAAAACCCTCCAATGTAGCTGAATTACAACAATTCTGCAAAGATGAGTGGCCAAAGTTCCTCCGCAATGCTGTAAAAGACTCATTGCAAGTTATCACAAACGCTTGGTTGCAGTTGTTGCTGCTAAGGGTGGCCCAACCGGTTAGGTTTAGGGGGCAATCACTTTTTCACACAGGGCCATGTAGGTTTGGATTTTTTTCTCCCTTAATAATAAACGCCTTTATTTAAAAACTGCATTTTGTGTTTACTTGTGTTGTCTTTGACTAATATTTAAATTGATTTGATGTTCCGAAACACTTAAGTGTGACAAACATGCAAAAAAATAGGAAACCAGGAAGGGAGCAAACACTTTTTTCACACCACTGTGTATTGCTTTGTAAGATCAGTAAAGATATGCCAGTGGCAAGTAGGCTTTTATAAAATACAACATGTTGGGAAACGTTCTGAGAACAGATTCTGTGAACAGTACACCCCCCAACACCAAGACCTCATCCTAACTGGAAGGGCATCATGCATTTGGGAGTCTGTGTTGCCTTAGGATCTTGACATCTTGCATTCAGTGAGGGAGGATTTAATTCATGTAGTGGCTCATCACCTATAGTCTAACAGAAGTTAGATGATGCAACAAGACATTCCATCGAATCATTGTTCATGCCTGAGCAGCAGCTAAATTATGTAGTATAACCGCTTAAGGAAGTTCCAGTAGTTCCAGTTCCAATGTTCTTTCTCTACAATAAAGACGTGCTTTCAAAGGTATTACAACCTAAATATCAGATCAAATTGATGAGCGATTAATTCAAAAATACAAACAATTGAAAGGCTTAACTATTAGGGTTGCATCGAAATAAAAATTAAATATAAATTTATAGCCAAGTTTGAATTCACTGAGCAGAAAACTGAAACTGAAAGATTTGTTGGTTTTTGAATGACAGCTGATAAAAAAAGTTATTGATATCTCACATGATCTGTGATTACAGATAGCTTGTCTAATGTCTGTGGAGATTGCAGTATGATTCTGAACATTTCGCCAATAAACTGCTACTATTTTGCTACTACTGTATTGATACCTCACACCTTTCTTTCAATTCTGAATCACATCCTCTGCTATTTAAAGCCCTTGTTTGGTGAAGCCAAGCGTGTGGCGTGTAAATATTATCTTTGGAGAACACAGGGACGGCCACATCTCACGCTCCTAAAGTTGTGCTTTTTTCTTTCGGTGCTCGTGTTCCAGTCCTCATAATGTTACTCGGTCTACATCAGAGGGCATTAACTCCCCCCTCCCCTTCTCTGGTGACTGAGCGTGCCATGCCACCGCAACTTACCCTCTGAAGGAACCAGCACATATAGTGACTCAGTTCAGTGGAATAAATAATGCTGATACTTGCTGATGATTATACTCTCTTTGATATTATATACATTGTTGTCTTATGCACTATAGTTTTGTATTTTATTATACCCTTCATAATAGTGTAGTCTCTTTAATTTGGACTGTGGTAGCCTAGTGGTTAAGGTGCAGGACTATGGACCAGAAGGTCCAGGGTTCAAATCCCACCTTAGCCAAGTCTTTGAGCAAGACCCTTAACCCACAATTGCTTGGATTGTAAGCCTGTATCAATTGTAAGTCGCTCTGGATAAGGGTGTCTGCTAAATGCTGTAAATGTAATTAAAGTCTCTGGATTAATATTTAAGGCTTATTTCAAGCTCTATGGATTCTTCTTATGGACAGCGGTAGTCTAGCGGTTAAGGTACTCTGGAACAGAAGGTCCAGGGTTCAAACCCCATCTCTGACAAAAGCTGCCACTGTTGGGTCCTTGAGCAAGACCCTTAACCCACAATTGCTTGGATTGTAAGACTGTATCAATTGTAAGTCGCTCTGGATAAGGGCGTCTGCTAAATGCTGTAAATGTAAATTTATTATGGTCTTTGTTATGATTTAATGTTGTAAAATTATTGATTAGGTAACTTAGTTTAATTCTTATTTGTAACATCTATGCTGTATAAGATGGTTGAGTCTATTTTTTGAGTCTTGAATCTCCCAAGGTTTGTTGCTTATAAGATTTAGGGAGGCCACTGTCACCCTAGACTTTTGCTCAATTAGGCCTGTGGTCCTGGATAATTGTAAAGCTGCTTTGATATAATGCTTCATTGTAGAAAGCGCTATATAAATAAATTTGACTTGGCTTGACTCATGTCTTGGCTGTACTCACACTGACTTTAATGGAGCTCTCATTAAAGATAGCATGAGTTTGTTTAAATGCCATGCGTGCTCTGTCAAACTGTGCAGAGTACAAGCCTGTGTCCCGTAAATCAATTTGATTGCTGTAATTTCTTAAAAATGTTTTCTACTTTAGTTGAAATCTCGAAGTACCCCAAATTTTCTGAGCTTTTGGTGCGTCTTTGTTCATAGTCCTTTCTATTGGAATTGTATGTATAAATGAATTAGGCTGATTTCTCAAACAAGTGTAGGTTGTAAAATGCTTTTTATGAAAATGCCTTTTATTACTGATAGTTCTGTTTGGTCTAAGGATTGGATTGCCTTCCAGGGTTTAGAGCAATTTTGGAAGAAAACCGTCTTCCAAAACCTGAGTTGTTGTTGATCCTAGGAATTAAGGTGTCATTTTGCTAAAGAAAGTGCTCAGGATCGGCTATTCAGTTGGCCAGGGTTGTGGGGGTTTCCGGGGCCTCTCCAAGAATTCAACGGCATGTCAGTCCTTTGCTGGGCTGGGTAGGGGTTGGGAATGATCCCTAAACTGACTTCCTATCCCTCAGAGACAGCCAGTCGTGTTTTGATGTGATGACTGATCTGGCCTTCAGGCACTACCAGGTCTTGAACCTGGGTCATAGCAGTGGTACATAAGATATGCAACAGTAAGATATGCCATAATATGTTAAATCATATTTGACTTTATGTAGCGTTAACAGGACTTTGTAGTCAATGTGATACTTAACTGGCAACCTGACTAAGACCAGGTTAGTGTGTATTGACAGTGTGTAGTGTGTAGGTAGTATGACATGCTGGAGTGTCTCTTGTGTAGTCTCATCTCTCTGTTTTTTATCGACTGGCATGCTTTAACAAATTAAAGGTCATTCTTGTACAGCGGATTAATTTCCACTGCCGTTAGACCACAATTGTCGTCGTCAATAAAATTGTCATTACAATGCTTTGTATAAGTGCTCTAGGACCAACCCTCAGCTCTTGGAAGCAGTCTATCACATTTAAAGGGTGTGTGTTGGGTTTAATCAGTAGGGTTTGCTGTTTGCAGTACATTACAAAGACTGGAGACCATGTAGATCATATAGACAGGCCTCTGTTCATGTACACATATGGCATTGTTTACAACGAGGTATTCCTGGCAGGCCTGGGCTGATCGTAGAACCTGTCCAGAACAAGACTAGATGACATGCTGGTGCATGCTGACATATTTTAACTCGCAGAGTCAGCTGGCTAATCCCTGCATTCCAGTGGAGTGATGTTTTTACTGCACAATGAAACAGAACCTTTGACATTTAAAGTTGTTTTTGTCTAGACCACTGGACCATTGCCGAAGGTTCCAGATGTAATTGCTTCTACTGCTGCAAGTTTGATACCTTCAGGACCTAATAATACCATTTGTGGCAGACTGGTGTTGGATTTCACCTCCCACACCTTTTACACAAACACAGAGCTGGCATTTTTAAAATAACATCACCGGAGTGCAAATATTTGATGTTTGAAAGGGAAGAGACAGAGATGGTTGGTTTGAGTTGGGTGACGGTCATAAAACGTGCAGAGGTGCCTGAAGTACACAAGTTCTTTACTTAAAAAAGTACTACTGATCTGATGAAAATGATAAAGTAAAAGTATTTCTTTACAAAGCCTTCCTAATTCAATTTTTGAAACTGGATGGTTTTTTTTTGTTGAGGACAAGATGTACAGAGCCATGACACTGAGGGAACATAATGTTTTTTCTACAACTACTGTGCAAAAATCAAATAAATGACATTATCATTTTTAAAATAAATGCTGCTAAATTGCTCATAACCTGCCAGTATTCATTAATGCAGTATATCATGCTATTTTACCCAAACAATAGTTCTCATTGACTGTCTGAAACGCTGGCACCGCATTTTAGTTGAACAAACTGCAGCTTCATCAATTCTGTAGAGCAGTTTTTCTTTCAAAAACACTTCACTACAATGCTTAATTGGCTTATGCAAAAGTTTTAAAAAACATTGTATTGTTTTTAATGTACCTCTTATATTCATCACAAAAATATTGTAGAATTCACTGTCCCTGGGACATGGAAAACCTCTATAGTGTCTTAATTTTTACAGCATTTAGCAGACGCCCTTATCCAGAGCGACTTACAACTGATACAGTCTTACAATCCAAGCAATTGTGGGTTAAGGGCTTTGCTCAAGGACCCAACAGTGGCAGCTTGGCACAGGTGGGATTTGAACCCTGGACCTTTTGGTCCATAGTCCAGTACCTTACCCACTAGGCTACCACGGTCCCACATTAATGAAAACAATGTAAAGTTTATACAATGTTTTTGTACTAGAATGCATTATGCTGAACATAAAAAGAATTAGAAAGACTTTCTAAGATTTATACTTTCACCAGTCGACAAATTTACAGACTGCGACTTCATGAATTGAGACTCTACATAGAATTGAGACAGATGACTCGAAATGACTTGATTTTTTTTTATTAAATATTTGCATTTTTAGGTATTGAGAAGTTAAGCATTTTTAGGGATTTCCTTTTGTTGAAACATATTTGGGTGATTTCTGTTTCAATGCGTTCAAACCTGGCAACCTATCAGTGGGACAAACGCACGAAGAAGCTCATGACATGGAATTAACTATTCCAAAAATAGTGAAGTTTGAATTCAGGTACTATTTTGTCGATGAAATCATTAAACAGAGAATGGCGATATCCAAGGTTTGCAGATAAAAAATGAGACCTACAAAAAAGGTATGTGATGTGACAGAACTCACTGGCAATTCGAACATTAGCAAGAAAGACAATGTTAAGTCTAAGATATGTTAGATTTAGCTTCAAATCACCTGTCGTTTTATTGACAAGACAAAACATTTAATATTCAGAAATGTGAAAAATGGAAAATTCGGCTTCGGACATGCTGTGTATTTGCCATGATGATTTTGACAGATGAGTTAAAAGAAGAAATGTATTAGTTAATGTTGAGATTTGCTTGACTTATAGCACTGACTTGGCTTGAGTTACTTGAATATTATCACAGTAACTTAGGACTTGCTTGAGACTTGAAGGTTTAAGGGACTTGAGACATGCTTGTGGCTTGCACATATGTGATGTACTCCCACCTCAAGTATGCTGCATGCAGTTGCTTACTGTTGCTAGAAAGGATCCCAAAACAAGATGCACTGGAAATTTGGTGTGTTTATTTAAGTTTATTTATTGGTGTCCATTGAACAAAACCAGTGCACCGTGAGAGCAGTATATTAACTGTTGAATTGTAAGTCACTCCCAAGAATTTACCCACGGATTAGTTCACTCACACCAGTCTTTTTTTCCCACCTGTCTTTGCTTGTCTTTTCTTAGAGACCCCTTTCCTCCTCCCTCTCTGTTAACAGCTGTCATATGGGGCAGTAGCCCTCAGATCCTAATTTCCGACCTCCCACTTTTGACCAGATCAGCATTGTGCTCTCTTCTCATAGAGTCATGGCTGAAGCAAATGATCAAAGCCATCTGGCCTCAACATTTCCAATTCAGATCAGATGCTAGATATACTCAAAGGCCACACTGCAGACACTAGAACACCAGGATGACTTTAAATACACTGTGTTTGTAATAGGTATTCAAGTAAGTGATAAGCGGTGTTGTCAGAACTTCTTGGTAACTTGCCATTGGAATATACAGAAACAGTGCATGGATGGTAAACACTTTAAACTATAGTATTAAGTCACTGGTAAATTGCTCCCACTAAATCAAAGCTTTATATCATTTTTTCAGCAGTACTCCATTTAGTACTGTAACCCACTAATCCGTAAGCTTACTGTATACAACATGTACTGTATGAAGCACACTCTGGTCTGCTGCATGGGACAGACCCAGCCTCGCGTCCTAAGGAGTGCACCCCTAGTGAAACACATAAACAGCTTCAACCCAGGGAACACAAACATTGGACTTCAAGCTCAAGGAAACCACTGGCATTACAACCCAAATGGCATGGTAACATAAACTATATACTCTATCCGCATAATTCTCTACCTCTTCTGAATCCGAGGTGGGTGGTATGATGGAGCAGCAGGTAGCTTGGTGCTGCATAGCTCCAGTGACCCAGGTTTGATCTCCACCTACAGTTAATGTCTGTGTAGAGTTCCTGTGTGGGTTTTCTCTAGGTTCTCCAGTTTCCTCCCACATCCCTAAAACATGCCAGTAGATGGACTAGCTTCACTAATTCATCTCTAGGTGTGGGTGAGTGTGAGTGAGAGAAGTCCTGTGATGGATTGATGACTTGTGCGTTTGGGTATTCCTGCCTTGTGCCCAGCGTTTCTAGGATAGGATTCTACTATATCAGTCCCTCATCAAGTCAAGTCAAGTCAGATCTATTTATATAGCGCTTTTTACAATGGAGCATTGTCTCAAAGCAACTTTACAAGTTTAGTTTATCTCCTAATAACTACGTCCAGTCCCAAATTGAGCAAGCCTAGGGCGACAGTGGCAAGGAAAAACTCCCTGAGTGTTATAGGAAGAAACCTTGGGAGGACCAAGACTCAAAAAGGGGCCCAACCTCCTTGGGCGGCGTAGATGATCATCAGGATATAGTGATTACTGGCAATAACTGTTCGCTTGAGTCTCTCACTTTCCTTTGATCTCAGCATTGTTGGTTGACATCCCACAGGTTTTTAATGGGATTTAGGCAGAGGGACCGCAATGTCTGTACCCACCTTCGCACCAAACAGTGGGACTAATTTGGGAGGAACTACCTCATGCAAAACTCCACCCAGAACAAAATTGTGTTGTACCTCCTCAGCTGCATATAAGCTCAGTAAAGCCGAAACACTGTGGTCAATTTATCAGTCTTTTTTCACTTTTAGCACATAGATCTGTTGTTTATACAGCTACTGGTATAACCCAAAAGTGGCTGTTGCCCTCAGCTTTGCACATGCGTCCAAACACTGTACACTTGTGTCACTAACTCTAGACCAATGTCTGAACTCTTACATCTGGACGTCCACAAACTTACTTCAGTAAGGCTTCCTATGCGCTGAGAAAAGACCCTACCTTGAAGCAGGAGCTTAAAAATGTTGATGCTGCAGTACAGTGTTTTGACTCGATTTATCTGCTGAATTATCAATGTAATGTGATGTATTAAGACAGCTCAGATTGTACACTCTAACTTGTTTTTCAGCTGTTTTTAGATTTTCGGTGAACTATATGGAGTATCGCGATATGCATCGTATTGCAGTGTATCCTGATATAACCATATCTTGATGTGTATCGTATCGTGAAGTCCTTTCCAATACCCACCCCTACTAAGAACTATGTAAAAGTTTCTCTGGTGTGAAGGTGCCTCATGTTATAAGCTTGGCTCCTGGACCTTGTGTGGGTTTGGATGCATGTTTTGGATCATAGTGCTACTGGAAGCTCCAGCATGACCCAGTTATAGTTTTTTGCAAAGCGATTTTCCTTTCCAATCTCCTGGTACTTCATGGAGTCGATGATGCCATATGTCCTAACTAGATTCCCAGTGCCTTTGGTGGAAAAAACGATTTCACAACATCACAGATAATCAGCGTCTAGACCCCAAATAAGAAAGCCTCAGGGTGAGGCTGGACAGCAGGATTAAATTCTTAGGAGTCCTTGTCTGACCAAATATAAAGAGAAGTGAACAGTAATTGAACGTGAGACAGCAGATGTTCAGAGTAGTGTGCTGTGAATAAAAATACTGTTGACTTTTGTTGAACTGTAGATCTGGGAATGTGAAACTCTTTGGTGTCCAGATGAGATTATTTACTGCTGCAGGTAGTGCAGGTGGGTGTAGACGACTTACTGTGAGGAAGGCAGGTGATTTTAGAGACATAGCATCATTCCTGCAGTGCATACTGCAGCACAGGAAAGGGTATTTAATAATTCAGTATGTACAAGTCGCACAGTGGCTCCGCAGATGCCTGGTTCTCGACCTTGGACTCCACCTGTTTGGAGTTTGCATGTTCTTCTTGTGTGTCGACATGGGTTTACTCTGGATACTCCACTTCCCTTGCACATTAAAAGACATGGTTTACTGTAATTTGCCCCCAGTGTGAGAGTATTTTCTTGTATCGTTTAACCTTGCTCATGTCAAGTAGCCATTGATTCTGCTGTGACATTAAATAATAAACTACAATAAGCAAACAATAAACAAATATTACCAGTTCAAGTTTAATGAGGCCCTTAGTGCATTTTGCCTTATCTCAAGCCAATCGTGTGTAGCTTATGCTTACGGCTTGGTTTTCTCTGTTTGCCTGAAGAAATGTAGAGCTCCGTCCTGTGGGGAGCCCAGGCAGGGACCACGCCGCATGAGGTGCGAATGCTGCTTGGAATTGGTTTCAGCTTGTGAATACTGTCTGCCTTAGGCTCAAGGTTTTTTTTTTTTTTTTTGGCACAGAGGAGGCGTGAATAGCAGACAGTAGCTAAGTTTTAAGAGAGTACGGTAAGTGAGATAAGAATGCGGAGGTGTTATTCATGTGCTATTTTATATCACATACCCTTTTCTTTACACTAGCTCTCCATTAACAGACACAAACACACATACACACACACGCACAGCTTCATCCAAAACATTATAAGTATGACCTGAGAAATATACCATGAAGCAGGATTTATGGGTAAGCAAGCAACTTTGGGCTTTACAGAGGCTTTTCATGAAGGAGGTTAGACATGCAACCATTTTAATCACCATGACGACTCGCTACATCTAACCTGTTTTATAGGCGATCAGTACAGGAAGAAATGTCACGTCACTTTATTTAACACAACTGCGATAACACAAAGCAAAAATCTATTTCTGACTGAAGAAACAGTTTTAATAGAAAGACAAATGTTTCTTAACAAGTAATTCAGTTGCCTATATACAGTGGTGTTTGAAAGTTTGTGAACCCTTTAGAATTTTCCATATTTCTGCATAAATATGAGCTAAAACATCATCAGATTTTCACACGAGTCCTAAAAGTAGATAAAGAGAACCCAGTTAAACAAATGAGACAAAAATATTATACTTGGTCATTTATTAATTTAGGAAAATGATCCAATATTATATATTAGTGAGTGGCAAAAGTATGTGAACCTTTGCTTTCAGTATCTGGTGTGACCCCCCTGTGCAGCAATAACTGCCAACTAAGCGTTTCCTGTAGCTGTTGATCAGTTCTGCACACCGGCTTGGAGGAATTTTAGCCCATTCCTCCATACAGAACAGCTTCAGCTCTGGGATGTTGGTGGGTTTCCTCACATTAGCTGCTCACTTCAGGTCCTTCCACAACATTTCCATTGGATTAAGGTCAGGACTTTGACTTGGCCATTCCAAAACATGAACTTTATTCTTCTTTAACCATTCTTTGGTATTTGGCAGGGATTGCACTTTTGTATTGTTTTTTTTCCCACCATGACATTTTAGAAACTCTGTACTGTGTAGACACTGGACCGCAGATCAAGACGCTGTATACAAGCACACGTTACATGAACAGTCCTAAGGGTTGATATTTTGAAAACTTGTACATAAAAATCAGATAAAAATATAAAAGCCATGCACAACAGAATAATCTATTTGATGGATGAATCTTTGGGGTTTTTGATTACTGTGCACTGCATACAAATAACACTAAGAAATGCATCAGATTGTGTATGTAATTATACAGAGCATTCTTTAATGCTTTTTCTAACGACTCACCAAGTAGGCAATTTTAAAAATATGCAGTAAAAGTGTGTAGATGTTGGACAGGAACTCTTCTGGATAGCTGTATATACAGAATATGCTGTGTTTTGAAGGAAGAGAGCCTCAATGCATCATCTCCTGATTCCAGGCACATATAAGCCATTTGCTAAGATGTCTATAATCTCCAGAAGATGTGTGAGAGCAGAAGAGCTTAACACTGATAAAGCCTGCACTGCTGCTTCTCTTTTTGCCCTTTCTCCTGGAAACCGGGGCGTCGTGATGCACTCTGATGAGACGCATTAAAGAATCAGTTCTTTTGGGTTTTTATTATTAGGTATATGACTGTAAGAGGATTTGGCACTGCCTGCATTCTCAGCAGGTCTTCCTCAACCACTTCTGTTCTTCTCCAGGTTCATCGTCATTCAATCTAACCTGTACAGCTTCCTCTGTACATCAGCATGGTTTGGATATTATATAGTAATTATAATTTGGCATTGATGCATTGTAATACATTAAAACTTGTGCTGAAAGACGATTAAAATACACTTTATGGACAACAGGATTAGGACACCTTCAGGAGGTTTTATGACACCCCATTCGAACTCCATAGGCGTTAATATGGAGTTGGTCCCCTTTTGTTGCTATGACTGCTTCCACTCTTCTGGGAAGGCTTTATACAAGATTTTGGACTGTGTCTGTGGGAATGTTTGACCATTCATCCACAAGAGCACTGATGATGGACGAGAGCGACTGGCTTCCAGTCTCCATTCTAGTTCATCCCAAAGGTATTCGATGAGGTTTGGGATCAGGGCTCAGTGCAGGCCAGTGAAGTTCTTCCACACCAAACTCACCCAACCCTGCCTCTATTGACCTTGACCATGCTGGAACAGAAAAGGACCTAACCGAACTGTTCCCACAAAGTTAGACGGATTCAGTTCTCCAGAATATCTTGGTATGCGGAAGCATTGAATTTTCTCTTCACTGGAACTAAGGGGCCTAGGCAAAGTAGCTGATGTAGTCTAGCAGTAGTAATGACACACGTAACAGTGCAGCCTCTGGTGCAGAAAGTTGTATTAAACACAAAGTTTTATTACACACATGCGGCGTAGGCATGAGCAATGACAACACACCAAAGCAGCACACCAGAGTCAAAAGCGTAACCTTGTGCAGGCTTCCCTAGTTCTACACGCTCCGTGTTATCTCCTCTTATCTGAAATATCTGCTTGCGTCATAAATACAACAGGAAATGTGTTACAACAAAGACAGTTCCTCATTTCCATAAATGTGTTTTTGTGTGTGTGAGAGAAAGTGCGTGCGGTGTAAACAAGTGCTGAGTCAATGTACTGCATGTACCTCTACAGCAGTGGTTCCCAAACTTTTTGTGGCGCCCTCCCACTTTTGTAAATAAGAATATATTCGAGCCTCCCACCTCATTCTGACACACAAGTTCACATCTTTTGCTTCCAAGCTCCACTAGACAAAACTGTACCTTTTTACTGAATAAAACAAGCAGGGTTCAACCTAAACATTTGTTGTGACACGAGAGTGACTGTTTTCTAAAAATTGTAGCTTCAACAAAATATAGAACCTCTTTTGGCTGCCTTGTAGGGATATTCTCTGCAAACTTTGCAGAACATATTGGCTCTGAAAACAGAGTTTTCCCTCAGGAAATGAAGCAGTGGAGTCACTAGGCTTCGGTATGTTTGTGCGATAAAGATAGTAATATTGGTTCGAATGGTTGACCATTTTTTGCATAAAGAGGGGTTAAATGTTGAAGTCAATCGGCTTTGGCATTAAGTTTTTGTTCCTGTTCTTGTGGGTAGTTACTGAAGATGATGGTTAGAATTTGTAATACCACTATGGCTTTCCCACGACTGACCAGGGTCGTTAATCAGATAACAAAATGAATCAGTGAATAAATGTTACAAAGCTGGTGATATCTTCTGCAGCACTACCTGATATCCATGAATACATGACATCAATTTATGGACTCATATACTGGCATAACAGATGATAATATCATTGGAGATCAAATTTGTAGCTTGGGTTTTGTCCATATGTTAGCCCATTTTAATTGGAAGGTCATTGCTCTGCATATTGGTAACATTTAATGAGTATCTCTGTGGAGTTGGAGCAAGATGATGTTCGCGCCTTGGCCATCAGCACCCTGCTTAGGGAGAATTACAACCCTGAGGATGCAGAGCATAATGAAACAAATCTCTAGTTAAATCATATGTATGTTTTACTAAATAAAATAATCAATGAATGCTGTTTTGCTTGGTAAGCAGTACCTGGCGATTCCATTAACTTCTGTTCCAGTGAACAGTTTTGCATTGCCAGACAAGGTTAATGGTCAGCACTGTTCATGCCTTATCATGAACATAATCACAGTGGACAGATCAAGTAGGTTTATTGTCATCAGAAGCACAGAATCTTGCACAGTCAGACGTGTTGTTCCTCCAAGACCATGGTGCAACGTAAAAGTCAGTGAACATTTTTTCCCAAGCAACTGGGAAGTTCACTGTCCCGAACAAATGTTTGCATTTAAAGTTTTATTCCCATTAACTGATTACTCAAGTATATGCAAACTCGTGGATTGGATTACTGACAAAATCTGATTGTCTGCAGTTATCAGATTATTAAGTGCATTTAAACACACTCATTGTTCTTCTCAGATATAACTGGATTACCAAAGGTCAACACGCTAGCCAGTTCCTGTGATAGACTGCCACCTTGTTCAGGGCATATGCACCCTGTGAATTCCTTATGCTCAGGGGCTTCCCAAGACCCTGACCAGGATAAGTAGGGATCAAAATTGGGGAGGGAAGAGAACTGACTTATTTACAAGTATCCCTGATGTTAAAGTGTGCAAATAAGCAGCATTTGGAACGAATATACATGCTGTTAATGGTTTGATTTAAAAAAAAAATCAATTTGGGTAAATGAAAGCAGAAACTTCTAATCCCTTTGTATCATCCTGTCATTCTTTGCTTTCTCTTTATTTCTCTTTCTCTCCCTCTTACTCTGTTTGCGTAGGCAAATTCTCGTTGGCTCCATTGCAGCAGTATAATCCTGCACCTGGTACTCTGGCAGAGGAGCACCTGCAGATAGCAGCCCTGCTGGAGGTGCAAGTGACTCAATCGAGTCCATACCTCCCTCCCTTCCTTTTCCCTCCATCCCTCTTCTCTCCTTCTGCTTCTCCCCCCTGCATGTTCTCCTGATCTGATATGCAGCTCTTGGACAGCAGCTCTGATGCTCCTGTGTTTAAACCATCCGACACATTATTCAGCACCTTAAATGTGCTGTGAAATGTCAGGTGGGAAAGAACGCGCTTGTGTACGTTGTTATTGTGCATACGACCACGTACTGGCAGAGTCTGACTATCCTTGATTGATTATAAGCAGCATTTAGAAAGCGAGAGCTATTCGTCAACAGCTGGCCTCTGGATTGTCTGTGTTCCTTCGTTACACACAGGAAAGGTGACGGAGCCAAAATGGAGGCTGGTTAAACTGGATGTAATCCTGGATATTCCCACTGCTAATCTCACTGCTAAACCACGACTGAGCCAGCCGCTCTCAGCCCCTGTGATTTTGCTCATAGAGATAAAAACAGAGTGAGAGAGACAGTCTGTGCATGTGCTTGCTGACACGATTGCTTGCTCACTTATTTATTGCATTGATTTTTATTTAGCTGCTCTTGTATGTAATGGGATGGCGTAGACGGTCAAAGAATGATGGCTGGCTAGTACAGAGCTATACAATATGTCACGATAACTTACATTACATTATACCTCCTGAGTACAGTGGGACCTCGACATTTGAACTTAATTGGTTCCAGAAGACTTTGAATTCGGATTTGTTTGATGTCAGAATTCAATTCCTTCAGACACACTCTGAGCCTGGGCCATACACGTACCGGTTTTACCGATGTTCAAAGTCAGAATTTAGATTTTTAACAGTGGTAGCCTAGCGGTTAAGGTACTGGACTATGGACCAAAAGGTCCAGGGTTCAAATCCCGCCTCTGCCAAGCTGCCACTGTTGGGTCCTTGAGCAAGACCCTTAACCCACAATTGCTTGGATTGTAAGAATATATAAATTGTAAGTCGCTCTGGATAAGGGCGTCTGCTAAATGCTGTAAATGTAAAATGTAAACAGCTCTCTGTTGTCTGTTAAATATGTTTCAGGTAAATATATACAGTGGTACCTCGGTTCTGGACCACTCTGGAACTCTTTGAATTGTGGTACAAAAATACAGTGAACACACATTATCTCAATGTACTTGATGAAATAATACCAGATATTTCATTTTGTCTGGTCAACTAAATTTAATTCGCTAATATACACCCTGCTAATACACAGGCTGCTTTAATACACCCATTCCTGCATTTCAGGCCTGCAACACATTCCAAAAAAAGTTGGTATGGTCAAAAAGCATTGACTAATGTTGCCATTCTTTCTCACAACACTTAAAACATGTATTGGCACGGATTATACCAAGCGATAAAGTGTTTCAGGTGATACCTTGTAACATTTGAATTGCAAACACGTCTTAAGTGCAATAGTACAGGGTTGCATTGTTGCATTTTGCCTTTGAAAATTCTCCACAGATTCTTTTTTGTGGACAGGTCAGGACTACAGGCAGGCCTGTCCAGTACCCGTAACCTCGTCTTGTACAGCCGTGCCTTTGTAATGTGTGCAGCATGTGGTTTTGCATTGTCTTGTTGAAAAATGCATGGCTGTTCACAGAAAAGAGGACGTTAAATGTACTCATTGTATGTTTCAGCAAATCTTCATATTTCTTTTGTCTGCAATGAAATAAAAGTCAAAGAAAATGTAGGACACTTTTTTTAATTGCCATTTTCCATACCAGAGTTGTATAACAAAAATAATCATTGTTGTATAACAGTAATAAATCATAATAGTTTGCAATAACACACTAGGGTTTCTCTTTAAGACTGGGTGAAAGTAAGTAATTAAATACCCAACCAAGTAATTAAGTAGGCAGTTATTTGCTTCCATTACGTCACTGCTGTTTAAATCAGTACCTTTGGAGTGTTATAAAGATGGAATGAACCTCTGTAGAAACATACTTGGGCATGCACATATGCCAACACAGTGGGTTTGAATGAATGAAATGGTATCGTTCATAGATGGCATGACAGAGGACCTGAGTTTTATGCATGATCCGAATGCTGAAGCCAGGCCTAACTGATTGCTTGAGAAGCAGGAGGTAATCTGACCTGCTGAAAGGGAAGTGTGCCTTCATGCCTATCATCCAACTTTAAATCTCTCAGTGCTGTCTTAACATTTATGAAGCATCGTTATATTTTGACTGTTTAATAGCATGTTGCATGGCACTAATGGCCGCTCTGTAAGAAATATTTCATTTCTGCTTCTGAGAAACGTTTCTAGCCTTTGAGCCTTTGAGCTGTGTGGAGAGTAGGCTAAGACTGTGATGAAATATGGTACCAACATTGTGGTCACGTGAACATCTGGTGTCGTTGGCTTCTCTGTTGTTACTCAATTTAAGAATGATCTAATTGGATGTTGAAATACTATTCACTCACTCACTTTTCATACTCGCTTAAACCAGTCGTGGGTCATGGGGAACCAGGGACTAACCGGCTGCACAGGCTGCAAGGTGGGAATCAATCCTTAATATGAATGAACATATGCACTTGGACACTTTCGAGATGCTATTTGACCTCCAGCATGCCTTTGAAATGTGGGCGAAAACCGGAGTACTCAGAGGAAACCCACACAGACATGGATAGTCCATGCAAATGCTGCACAGCCAGGTGCCAAGCTGGAACTCGAACCCGGGTCTTTTGAACTAACAGGTGCCATTGCTAATCACTGATTTGTAAATGTGTCATCACAGAATCACTAAACTATTTTTTCCTAATATACCTCCATTGTTTTTGGCTATATGTCATTCACTCACTTTTCAGACATGCTGAAAACAAGTCCAAGGTTGCGGGAGGCTGGACGTATCCGGCAACAAAGGGTGCAAGGCAGGAACCAACCCTGAACAGGGTGCCAGTCTATTGCAGGGCACATGCTCACGCATACACACAGGGACACTTTAGAGACGCTAATTGACCTACAGCTTGTATTTGGAATGTGGGTGGAAACTGGAGAAAACTCATGAAAATAAGGGGAGAACATGCACTCCACAGAGCCAGGACTTGAACCCAGGTATCGCCTCTATTTCTGTTATCATGTGCTTGTGTGTTCTCTACCATCTCACTGCTTTAAATCTAAATGTAATGTATTGACAGTCTGGGCTGGAAAAGTGTAGCACTTCTGACTTATAATGTTTGTCGAGTAGAGCAGAAACGTCTCTGAGCTTAATGTGTCGACTTTTGATGGCTTTAGTTGAAAGAGATTAATCTGACTGAACATATATCTCACTTGTGTGTTTCTGTTGGCACACTTAATCTTACTGTCATCTTCTGTCTGTGCTAATTATAGCATATCCCTCATGCTCTCCAGCTGTGGTCTGGGAGGTCGAGCATATGCGTGATGTGTGTGTGTGTGTGTGTGTGTGTGTGTGTGTACATGTGAGATGTGTGTTGAAGGGTTCAGTCGGCTCCACTGGTAACACAGGGGTTATGGCAGCTTCATTTAACAAATGATTAATTCAATTTGGCAGCCAGGACCTCAGGTGGAAGAGCTGGATCTGGAACGTATCACAGCTTTCTGTAAGGCCAGCACAGGCTGTTCTCACAGGGCCAGAGCAGTAACCCTGTGTTCACACTGACAGAGCCTTTTCACCTCATGTCATAACAACTGATGGTAATCGTTACGTGTTTTGACTTGTTTTAAACTAGTCCTTTCAGCCATTGTATCCCCCTTATCCTGCTCAGGTTTGCGAGGGGTCTGGAGTAGGGCTGTGCTAAAAAATCCCTACTCAGTCTCACATCTTTCAGAACATCTATGTGATGTCTGACCTGATGTCTGAGAGCACTGATGGAACTTAGATCCTTGGTCTTTGTGCTGGTGGGCTAGCGAATTGGCACAACTCGAGTGGCAAACAGCTACTTGTTTTATGAAATTTTAAATAGTTGTAATTAATGGTTGTGCAGCTCTGGTGGCATCAGGGCAGTACCCGATGGTCTGAGTTCAGATCTTGGATGGGATTTGCAATGTGAAGAACGGTTGGTGTGTTTGCAGAACTCTGTAATGAATTGGTGCCTTGCCAAGGGTCTACCGCTGTCTGTACCCAGTGAATTCTAGGTTAGACTCCAGACCCTCTTCCAAGAAACTAACCATTGTAAGTAAGGCTTAAATGGGATATTGCTTGCTTAAACTGTTGTGCAGTTTGATTACCAGGTGTTTAACTTTATAGGCCATTACAGACTTTTCATGCACTACTTAAACACAGCTAGGACAAAGCAAGACTCAAGTGAGACTGTGGAGCATACAAGCAAGCACACAAAATGATGTCACGCAAAGTACTCACTGATGAGAGGAAATCAGTGGCAGGTGTTAGTACTCTGGCGAGCCAGATTGCTTCCAGTACCACATTGTGCCAGGCTTTGAAACATTACAGACATTTCGATTAAATCACAATTAAATCAGTAAATCACAGAATTTAGTTTCAACATTAAACAGGAAACGCAACTAAATATTTCAGATTGTGAAAAATTGATATCGACATTAGCAGAGGGTCACGTTATATTAAAGCTATGCGAGATATATTAAAGAGGACATGTTATGTATAACTCACTTTCTCAGTGCTTTTGCCCAGTCAGCTGCATAGTTCAGAAAACATGGGATTCAACAAGCTGTTCAGATCTACTTGTGAAATGAAGAGGCTCTGTAGAATTATCCAGCTTCTGAGTAACCCACCTACAGCTTGAGAAGTGGCGAACATTACATGCTACACAATAGTGTGTTAAATTACATTATGCAAAAGTGTACCATAGAATTGTTTCTAAAGTCGTGTAAACAATGCACAGGTTTAGTAGAGTAATTCCAAATTGGACTGGGAGATATATTATGTATCAGGAAATCCTTCTGGTATCATGCGTAATGCAGTTACCATACCAAATTTTATAACATAATATTTGCGCACTTGCAGTTTTGGTGCAATCGGCATTACAAAGGCATTTTAGGCAATGAAACTTTTCCTAAACGAGGTACAAACTACCATTTAACTATTATTAACTAATTGCAGACGAGGGAAATGTAAGTAAAAATAGTTACTGTGTGTGTTTCTTTACCATTTAGCACTAGGTAACACTAAAAGCTGATATACATTAAATATAATTTTCGAATGTTACTTGTCGCAGGATCCACAATAAAGTTAATGCTATTAGTTTGTACGTTGAATGTCTGTAAGACAAAATGACAGAATGCCTGTAAGGTGTCTCCAGTTTTTCTCTTTCTGCTGATTTTAAAGAGGATTAAGGTCAGGACTTTGACTTCGCCACTCCAAGACATTAACTTTATTCTTCTGTAACCATTCTTTGGTGGAACGACTTGTGTGCTTAGGGGCGTTGTCTTGCTGCATGACCCACCTTCTCTTGAGATTCAGTTCATGGACAGATGTCCTGACATTTTCCTTTAGAATTCTCTGATATAATTCAGAATTCATTATTACATCAAGCAAGCCATCCTGACCCAGATGCAGCAAAACAGGCCCAAGCCATGATACTACCACCACCATGTTTCACAGATGGGATAAGGTTCTTATGCTGGAATGCAGTGTTTTCCTTTCTCCAAACAAAACGCTTTTCTTTTAAACCAAAAAGTTCTATTTTGGTCTCATTTGTCCACAAAACACTTTTCCAATAGCCTTCTGGCTTGTCCACGTGATCTTTAGCAAACTGCGGACGAGCAGCAATGTTCTTTTTGGAGAGCAGTGACTTTTTTCTTTACACACCCTGCCATGGCCTTCAGTTGCTTAGAAGTTACTCTGGGGTCCTTTGTGGACCTCACCATCTATTACACACCTTGCTCTTGGAGTGATCTTTGTTGGTCGACCACTTCTGGGGAGGGTAACAATGGTCTTGAATTTCCCTCCATTTGTACACAATCTGTCTGACTGTGGACTGGTGGAGTCCAAACTTTTTTTAGAGATGGCTTTTGTAAACCTTTTTCACTTTTTCAGCCTGATGAGCATCAACAACACTTTTTTCTGAGGTCCTCAGAAATCTCCTTTGTTCGTGCCATGATACACTTTCCACAAACATATGTTTGTGAAGAGCAGAACTTTGATAGATCCCTGTTCTTTAAATAAAACAGGTGCCCACTCACAACCTGATTGTCATCCCATTGATTGAAAACAACTGACATCTAATTTCATTTCACCTGTTCAAATGAACTGCTAATCCCTAGAGGTTCACATACTTTTGCCACTCCACTAATATGCCACTCACTAATATATAATATTCGATCATTTTTCCTCAATAAATAATGACCAAGTATAATATTTTTTTTGTCTCATTTGTTTAACTGGGTTCTCTTGATCTACTTTTAGGACTTGTGTGAAAATCGGATGATGTTTTAGGTCATATTTATGCAGAAATATAGAAAATTCTAAAGGGTTCACAAACTTTCAAGCAGCACTGTATTTTTTCTTTGACGTACAACTGTATAAACTAGTTCACATTCATTCATTGTTGAGTTTCTGTTTCATCTGGCTGATCCTCTGTGTTGTTCATAATAGTGTCTATCAATGCATGTTTGGCTTTCGTCAAACAAAAGTATCAGGTCCATCATACATCCTCTTAAATGTTACAGAATTTATCTACACAGGGTAATAAGAGTAGAATACTGTAGTTCCTGTAATTACTGTGAATTTACATAAATTTGCGCTGGCATTAAGAATGCTGTATATTTATGTATTGTCTGCACATAGCTTTCTTGTGAAAATACCCTTTCTATTTACATTGCAGTAGCACAGAAAGACTATGTTGCTATAGCAATGTCGGGTCAACATTATTTTCGGTGAACGTCCAGTCTCACAGCACGGAATATGGTTGTTAAACAGCGCATGCCTGCAGTTAATGTCGGTGTTGCTGTAGTCGTTAGTGCAGTATGATCCTCCACAACCAACACCAAGCCATACTGCTGCTGCCCAGTATTAATTTCAGTTTGCAACTATTTTGTTGTTTGGCAGGAGTCTAGTGTTGTGTGGATCAAAATGTGATTGCTTGGAACAAATGCTATGTTTTGACAATTTGTTCTCTGTACTGGGTTTTGTCAGAACATGCACTTTTAGAAAGTTGTAGGAGGCTGGATGGTGTAGATGAGATAATGAGCACTGTGGCACGCTCATAGATTGTCAGGCATGCTTAAATACACCACAATATGCCTGGACTCCCCTGGGCCCTAGACAAATTCTTATGTTAACTATACCAGGCACTGCTTAAAGTTTCAAGCTGCAAGTTCAGACATCTCACTAAAACATTTCCATTTCTTAACCTGACAGAAGGTTGAGTTATGCATCTGGCTTTCAGACTGCCGTTATGTTGTGAGAGAGTGCAAATTTGTAAAGGGACTGAAGTAAATACAGTACATGAATGAATGCATTGTGGATATTTTAATGCATGACTCATCAACTCTAGGCATTCATAATTTCCACCATGAGGGCGCACCTGAGCACAAGTGTGCTCTACAGCTGAAAACTGAAGTGGCTGCAAGCAAGGTGAACCCGTTTTTGTGTCTACAACAATCCAGCACAATGGACATTAATCAGTAAGTTTGTTTCTACGTGTACTTGTAATACCGGGTGCCTGACTGCTGTGAGTTGACAGAGGAGACAGAGTCTGATGTATATGCAAGTGTCTTTATTAACAAACTTATGAAACAACACAGGGTCATATGAAAAAGTAATGCAGCACTCAGCAGTGCAGACAAAGGAACACACAGGACTGAACACAATGATATAGACAGGCATGTAACACAGGGCAAGCAGCATGAAATAGACTTACAGAGAACAGGCTAAAGTGACCAACTGGACAACAAAGCTAAACAGATGCTAACAAAGGCTAAGAAGGATAACACACAAGAACACAAAAAAGGCTAACAACACACCAAAACATAAATCTATGTACACAAACAGGCTTGGTAAATGAAGAGGGAGTGTGTAAATGCTAACACAAATTGACATGCTAACAAAAAGACTACAAGCTAGGCTAAACTACACAAATATTATGCTGAAAGGGCTTATGAGCAGAAGCGCTTAAGGATCAAAGATTGCAGACAGAATGCAGTTACACCACTTAGTATTAGAGTAAATATAAAGCATGTTTTACTTTTAATATTTTGGTTATGGGGATATAAATCCTATAAGTGTTGCAAATTGAATGCAAGTAGTAGGGCTCTGTGATTACCACGATTAGAAGAACACAAACGGCATCGTGGATGTGACTAGGCTTTTGCCGATAATTAAATTTAGACAAACGATTATCTCCTGAAGAATTATTGCGATAAATGATGTTATCACTGACTCTTACAGAGACTTCAATGTAGCTAGAACTTTTTCCAGTTGTTATATGATTAATAATGGAACATACAGCATAATTAACATCTGGGATAACTTCTAATATTACATGATTATTTTTAATGATAGATACAGTAATTAAACTCTGTAACGGTAGTGGTTAAATCATCGTGACATGTCTGCAGGCAGACTCACGGAATGGTCTCACACTATTTAGCTAAGGAGCTAATGACAATTCTACACCATAGACCATTTCACTTGTCAACAAACAGACATGAAAATTCATATAACAAATGTCTGGTGTGACATGCTGCCTGGTGTACTGCTTGCAGCATTTTCCGGTGT